>CATQJL010000316.1:83081632-83099649 GCA_958299035.1 Cylicocyclus nassatus | reverse complement strand
AAGCAGTCGATCGAGGCGGCGCCATTGATGCTCGGGCGCGACGCGGTCGCGCGACCGCTGGTGCAAACGACTCTGCAATTTAGGAGCCCTGTATAAGATTGATGCGTTTCTTTTCCTCTGAAAACACGAACCATGAGAGAAAACTTAGTAAATCACAAAAAGTGCCTTTTTATACAGCTTTTGTAGGTGCCAAATACTAGATTTAGTGAGTTCGAGCAGCTCTAAAACTACAAATCTAGCTATTATCCATCTGACCACATGGCAACGCTTCAGATCGTCCTAATTTTTTTGACTTCGCTATACCTCACCTGCGCTCTACAGTGTTATGAAGGTACGCGAAACTTTGTAAACTCGCAAAAAGAAAAAAAGTCGAAAAAAGGCTATCTTGCCTCGATTGCATCAAACCATGAGAATATATTTGTTTGGAATAGGTTGAGTTTTAGAGTTCCTACCATGAAACACTATTTCGAATCGTAGAGAAAACTCTTGATTTCAGCATTCCAAACCACTGATCCTAGAAACAAATCGATCAAGGTCTGCCCTGAAGGATCTCATTGCATGAAGTAAGTTCTTCCATCAGAAAAAGAACAAGCAAACACTGCAGCAATTTTAGCTTAACAGAGACATTGCAACCAGCCACCAGATACCAATTCGGCTGCGGCGTTGGAGTATGCGCGGTAAGTTGTTGAACTTTTCAAAGAGAAAGTGCGTGAGATATGTTTCTAATGCGCTGGGTAACTTGAAGTCAGAGTCGGGCAGATCTCGGAGCAACTCAAGTGCAACGAATTACTGTTGCCCATTTAAGCCATTGAACCGACTCCGTCTGCAAAACACCGCTTCTGAGAAGAGAGAATCGCTTCAGAACTTCGTACATAGCCATCCCTCGATTCCCTCTCGTCCTTACCAAATCAGAAGTGCCTGAGGGGCACGCCGCTTTAGCAAATGATAAAGGCTGTGTCCTAGTACGATTTCCTGGCTAAGGACGAGACTGAGTCTGAGCGACTGCCTAGGAGCGGCTGTGTCGGAACTTCAAAAGATGTCTCGCTCTCAAAGCAGTATTCGCAGCCGCAGTCGGCTTTGGCTTGGATGGGGTATTATTTGTTCCTCTAGTCCTGTAGCTGAGGTGCTCCCAAACTCTTTGGGCAAAAATCTAGAGTTTCACATATTTCATATGATCAAGCATTTCGCGCCTCTACTTACTGTTAGGTTACGGAGACTTATTATCATAGTTTTTCTTTTCACATATATCTATGTTATCTATCACTCAGTTTTCTATCATGCATTTTGTGTCTCTGCCTACAATTAGATTACGAAGACTTGTTACCGTAGTTCTTCTTTTTATATACATCCATGTATTAGGTTGGCACATAAGTAATGCAACTTTTTATATAACTTTTGTCTATTTGAACGTAGCGCATTCATTTTTTGGCAGTATAAGGAATATGATGTAAGCTTCTAATGCACACATTTTTGCCGAATTTTACCACCTTATGTGAGGATTACGGTAGGTTTACGGTACTATAGGAAAAATTTTAGAATGCATCAGATTTTGCTGAAACTTGGCCTATAGGGCTTATTTGACATGCTGATCACAAAAATGAGATCCGTTTCGCATGAAAAGGCCTCGTTCGTGAGATCAAAAGATGAATTTCATTTTAGCGACAAATGATTATGATATTCGTGTTTACCGCATAGGATTACCCTATAGTGCAAAGTTATAGCGAATTCTGACTTTTCGCAGCTTAGTTGTTGACAAATTGCCTTCAAAACTTGACGCATTTGACTTGTTCAACTTCTCAAAGGCGCCCCACCTTAATTTGCGTTTAAATTTCATTTCTTTTTCACTGATTCCGATGTGCCCACTTCCAGCTACATGCTGCCTATAATTGCTTTTTCTTATGTTTGAATCAGGTTTCGTGAGGCTTCATGTTTGCCAAAAAATCGTGAAACCTCGATTTTCAGCAGTTTTCAAAAAATGCTTAGATTTTTTGTACTAGGTTATCAAAAATCAAACGGTTTGCGCAGACTTGCAGCTTACATCACGTTCTACATGATGCCACAAAATGAGACTGCTACATAAAGTAGGAAAAAAGTTGCGGGAAAAGTTGCACAACTTATGTGCCAACCTAATAAATAATCGCTAAGTTTTTCTGCGTACCGCTTGCTGGCCTTATGTTCTTCTATCCGCGAGAGATAAAAATTCGGACTTTTATGAGAGTCACTAGTTGTATACTTCCATATTTACAGGGTGTCCCAAAAGTATGTATGCACTATTTGGTTTATATTTCTCTTCCCAAAAAGTCTTTTGACTACCTGCAGATAGCATTTTGTAAAGCTTGCTTCAACTTAGATTTACATTACTGAGCGGGCTACCGATCGCCCTTCGTTACTGTAGGATTACGGTGGGAACTTTCGGCCTACAGCGTCATTGTGATTAATCGTGTTTCAAAAAAGTTTTCAGAAAATCTGAAAAGTGGCGTAAGGGATTTAACGTGTGCGCTGATTCCATTACGAACTTTTTAGGAGTGTGTAAAGCTTTTCAAATGGACCCAATTTTAGGAAGCCTTGTAAAGACAGCTATTGCGGTTCACCTGGCACAAGTTATGAAGAGACCCTTGCGGCAAAGTTCACTTTTGGTTTTGCCGACTTTAATTAGCCTAGTGTAAGAAATTCGAGGTTCTTTGGTTTGTTTTTCGAAGCAAAATATGACCCTCAATGGCATAAAAAAATTCTTGAAGCTTCTACCGTAATCATACAGTAACGGAGAGAGAGCGGTGATTCGCTCCACGCCGTAAATCTAAGTTGAAGCCAGTTCTACAAAATGACACCTAAAGGTGGTCAGAAGACTTCCAGAAAAGAGGGATGATAGCCATCAAACATGCATACATACTTATGGGACACCCTGTATGATAGATGAATTTAGCTGGCTTAAGGGCCGGGCATACTTCACGCGATTTCAGTCGCGACGCGATTTGGCAATTTGCCAGAAGTCTTCAGATCCAACACTAGCAAACTGCACATGCATAGTGTGCATAACCTACGTGTATTGCTAAATTGCACGATCTTCTGTACAATTAAAATGTGCTTGCAGTAAGTTATGGACAGTTGGAAATTTGCCAAATCGCGTCGCGACTGAAATCACGTGAAGTATGCCCGGTCCTGCAGAGAAAACGGACTAAGAATGAAACTGATAAATGAGCAAAGTTTTAGAATGACTGCAAGAAAGCCTACGACCAGGGCACGTGGTGCTGTTGTAGCACAGATCTCTGCAATGGAGCCATAGAACCAACATCCACTATGCTCATCGGTCTTGTGGCAATTATCACGCTGCTGCTGATTTGATGCAAAAACAACATGAATTTTGAGAATAATTGAGCACAGTGATGGAGTTCATTAGCTGTCTGTGGTATACTCTCCCGGCTACTGAGTAGGAGTGGAATTGCGAATGAACTGTTGCTTTTCAATCCATATCACTAAAATATCTACAAACTGTCACATTTTCGCTTACTAATAGCTGTTAAACAACAGTACAAACAGCTGTCTCGCTTATTGTATATAGTTTTCCTGTGATTTATGTACTCTGAAAAAGTGTGGTTTTCTCCTTGCGAACTATTCAAGATTCTTTGAGTGCGAATTTCCTTCTGAAGTTTTGCTTGTATGGAGCTCTTTACTGTTGTTTATCCATCTTGTTAATCTTTGTCTTGGCTTCTTTGAATTTATCTTGCTATCATATAAAACATCGAAATAAATGTTTCAATTTCATTGATATAATTCACATATGCCGCGTTGAAATGGCAGCACAATCGAGCGCACTGTATAAAAAGGTCTTCAATGTCATAGCCGACGCAGCTGGCAGGCTGGACAATGTTTTGCCGAGTTGGCGCATCCTCTGCAAAAACCTCAGAGAAATAGATAGAAATTAAACCTTAAAGGAAGTGTACCACCAATTAGGGTCTTGGGATTTTTGCGACTCAGCACTCTTTTCGACCCAAATAAACCTCTACGGGTTCGAAAGCGCACGAAAATCATGAAAGCCCTGTTCGACGGCGTAGAAACAACGCGGACGACCTGTCTCGCTCTACTCCAGCATTTGCTGCATGATCAGAGAAGAAGAAGTTGCTGTAATTTGTTCAAATGCGAAGAGGGTGCGGAAAGTCGTCCAGCGCGAGCCAGGTCGCGCCTTTGCGAGCCATTCTTAGTTTCCTTGACGTAGACGAGGCCGCTTCGAATGAATTTGAGCAGTAACCTAGTAAGATGGTTACAGTACTTTCATAAAAAAAGCAGGGTAACTGTAACATACTGTCATTCAATCGGCGTCTATCTGCAATGCTCTGCATACTCCAGGAGTTCATGAGAATCCTACGCGTGCAATTTCACGATCCGCACTTGCTAAACAATTTTTGACGGAACTGCAAGCCATGGTTAAATTCTGAGGCTCAAATAATCCTCATGCAATAGTCGCCATGCAATTCCCATAATTCTTAACCATATTAAACTCCCCACCTTCATGCCTCAGGGACTCCCACACCTCACTCTTGATTCTGTAGTTCTTATGGTTCGAAAAGATTCTTTTTGCATAACACACAGAAGCAACAAGACTGAGGGGTTCTTTTTTCTCAGTCTGTATTTCTTTGAACTGTAAAATTCAAAGATGTGTCTCCCCGTCAGCGAAGTATAAGCAAAAGCAGGTAATTCGCTTCTCTAAGCGAATTACCTGCTTTTGTCTACTCTGTCTATTCGCTTAGAGAAGCGAATTACCTGCTTTTGTCTACTCGTTCTTTTCATTCAATCTGTCGCGTTGATATTGCCCTAGCGCTCGAATACTTTGAAATCGCATAGGTTGTTGCAAAGTTTTCGTGGCTGCGTGATGAAAAATCATGCAAAATCCCTTATAGAAAAAAGAACAAATTTGCAGAATAGACTACATTTTCAAAGCGAGAAATTGAAATGGCGCGGGATCTACCTGACCTCCTATATCGGTCACAGACCAGTAGCAAACCCTTCTTTCGAGGAAGTCAGCCTACTCAAACTGAGCGCCTCCCTCAAAAAATAAACTTCGCAAGTCCTTATGATCACCCAACTCCCCATGCTTTGAGATAGCAAATTCAACAGTTAAAAGACAGTCCGATCAAGTGCAGCGGTCACTTTACCGTCTGGCCGCAAGTTGAAGGTAGGTTTCATGTTGATTTGACAAGATAGTATGCAAAAAGTGGAGAACTAGACAAAAATAGCGTAAGTTGCTCATGATAACTTGAGAGACGTAAAATGCAGTAATGCCACGGACGACAAGTGCGCAAAGCTACATTTTCATAGGTATGCGATAGAAAGAGTGTCAATAAACAGCTGATTCAAGCCAGAAAATAAGGCAATAAGCTTTTCCCTCCTTTTGCAAAGGTTGCTTTGATTTTCGAAAAATTTGGCACCGAGCTCTTAGTATTAGAATTCACTGTTTTATTTCTTCTCGACATGCGTGATTTTCTATATATTAGGTCGGCTCATAAGTAATGCAACTTTTTATATAACTTGTTTTTGTTTTGCTGTTTTTGTTTTTTTGTTTTTTATATAACGTGTTTTTGAACGTATTCAAATTCATTTTCTGGGAGTATATGATGTAAACTGCAAATGCGGACAATTTTTCTTGCCATCCTATGTGGGGGTCACGATAGGTTTAAGGTCAAATTGTAGATGAAAATTTTGGGATTGCGTCAGATTTTGCTCAAACTTGGCCTATGACGGTTATTAGACATGCTAAAGATTAAAAAAATGAGACGTGTTTTTCATAAAGAGGCCTCCTTTGTGAAGTCTCAGAAAATAAATATTATCTCGGCGATAAAAAAATATGATATTCGTATTCACTGTATTGAATCATCCTATTGTGCAAAGAACTAGTGAATTCTGAGGTTTTGCAGCTTAGTTATTGACAAAATGAATACGAAACCTGACCTTTTGCCTTGTTCTACTTCTTAAAGGCTCCTTATCTTAGTTTGCCTTTGAATTTCACTTTTTTAACTGATTCTGATGTGTCCACTTCTAGCTACATGCTGCCTATGATTCCCTTATGATATGTTTGATTCAGGTTTTCACGAATTCATGTTTGCCAAAAAGCCGTGAAACCTCGATTTTCAAGGATTTTCAGAAAACGCTTAAATTTTTTCTTCTTTTCATCATAAATCAAACAGTTTGCGCAGGCTTGCAGCTTACGTCACACTCTACACGATGCCATAAAACGAGGGTGCTAGATTTATCAAGAAGAAAGTTATGGGGAAGGCTGCAAAATTTATGTGCCAACCTAATATGCTGAAATATTTTGATTTTGTTCAATCTCTCTGTTTTCTAGGCAAAATCTTCTTCATCATCGATAGTTATCGATATCAAAGACGCCTTGGCTGTAGCAAAAATGGTGCCACCAAGCGTGGCGAACTATGACCCTGTTGTGAATGTCTGCAGAAATATTAAGGCTGTTCCTTTGAAGGCGCTAGCTTACATGTTCATAGCGGACCGCACCAAGGTCGACGGCATTGTTAATACTAAGCTGGGTTGCGGTAAGTTCGAATTAGACCTGAGTCAGCCAAATTGCGATGACGGGAGGTTGCTATGTCCCATTGTCCACGCTCTAGGTGTACCCAGCAGTTTGTGTAGCGCTTTCTTGTGTTGGTAATAAAGGCCATTTTAATTAGGTTGCAAATTAGCACAGTGTCGATCTTATCGACATTAAAAGTAATTATTATCTTATATATAAAGCTGAATGTCTGTATGTCTGTATGTCTGTCTGTCTGTACGTATGTGCGGAATGGAAATTTTTATTTTTGAACCGATTTGGACCAAACTTGGCACACATATACTTCGGGGCAGTCGTTATCGATCGATATCGATTTTATCGATTTTTTGCAAAATTTGAGCTAGGGGGCTAGGATTTTGCACAGGGGGTAATCGAGCATGCTGATCAACCCCTCCGGGGTGACAAGTGGACTATGACACGCTCCCTGCCCCGAAGTATATGTGTGCAAAGTTTGGTCCCGGGCGGAGCCGGGTTTGCCATCTAGTATGTACATAAGAGACAATACGATCACCTTACAATCAACGAATACAATGAGTGTCGTTATGGAAAGTTCATTCTTGCCTCACCCAAGTTCTTTAATCTACTTCAGTGTTGTCCTTTCAGTATTTCCGCTATCAAATACGCATTCAACACAACTCAAAACTATATGCTCATGTAATTTTGATGAAATAAGGCTTTATCTTTGCTTGTCATTTACGTAATCACTAGATCTCTATTTGAAATAGCTTTTTTTATATTTTTTGATTTTCGGATTGTTCCACATTAAAACTGTTCGTGATTAGCACGACTTTCGCTCAGTTAGAATAAAGGCCACAAAACTTATGTTGATGACCGTTTCGGTCTCTGCTGTGACGTTTTTAGGCTTTTTGAGCATACTCAAAAACTGTAAAACTAAAGACATTCTTTCTATTTCCTTCTAACTCTCGATCTTTTCCGTTTCAATTCATGGGAAAGGTATTACAGCAATGAGCGCTGTTTTCCCAATTATACAAAAATACCTCCAAGATTTTTTGATAAAGCGTTGCTTTCTTTTTTTGCTTTAGTCAAGCAGATATTCTGAGTTTTGCTGCATTTGTTGACCAATGTTAACGGCATCAGAAAGAGATCGGTATTTTGTTGTTTCCAGACACAAGAAGGTTGATTACACTCGTCCACGAGACCCTGCTTCCTTGTTTAGTAGTACTTTCTCGAGTAAATTCATGAAAATTATGCCAGTGATTATCTTCCAGCTAAAAAACTTTTTTATTTTTGATCTTTGCTAGAATCAAAAGGAAATTTTTGTGCACTGAATATTTGTTGCCATTTGCAGGTGCAAAACTCGAGTAGCTCTGTACAGATATTTACTTGAATGCTTCACTCGCCATATGGCACTTCTTCAGCATGTCGTGATCGCTTTGGCCTCGATATGCTTGACTTGGGCTATCCACTGTTATGAAGGTATGTAATTTTATCAGCTATAAAACAATTTTTCATAAATTGTAAACATAAGCGACATGATCTTGTTCGTAAAACTAACAATGAAATTTTATGGTCTTAACCCTATAAATTAGTCACGCACAGTTGTAATCTATACAACATTCCTATTAAAGTTTAAAAAAAGGCTGTTGAGTTCTTTTGAAAACTGCTCGAATTATAGCGGCAGTCGATTTTCTAAAATAGTCAAATGATACAGCAAAAGGCTTTGTTACAAATACAGCTTCAGCGCATAACATAGTTAGTGACACAATGACTTTATACCCATCTTAAAACATATGGTTTAAGCTTCCATGTGTTCACCACGTCTTGGAACCTCGGCATCTTTGACTGGAGGTTGATGTTCTGGTGTTTCTTATGGCTGGGTTCATACTGATTCCCATGTTCTGGAACTGTTCCCGCACAGTTCCAGCACAGTGCGAGAACTGTGCGGGAACAGTTCCAGAACATGGGAATCAGTATGAACCCAGCCTATGCCGCACAAGTTGTACGTATTGTGGGACTGCGATCCTTTTCAGACCTCCGACGAAGACGAGATGTTCGACACGTTAGGTTAATAAGTTTACACCATACCGACCGATGCGGCATAAGAAATATTAGAACATTGCTGGTTTAAGCCTTCTGAACAACTACGATTCGCAAACCTAAGCTTTTAAGCACCAACGAGCTTGGGCTTGTTTTGAAACCAGCTCGACGCAGTGATTCAAGTAACCATCTCAAATAATTAGTTTTGAGCATTTCGACCATTAGGAATATCGAGCTTTCATGGCATTAACAAATCATGCTTGAAACATCTATATCTTCTCGCCCACTGAGCTTTTTACTCTCTGAGTCTCGTTGAAGGGTAAAGCAAATGCAAAACCCTTTCCGAAAGACTAACAAACACATTAGGTTGCCGTAAAAGTAAACTTCTGTTCTAAACAATCCAAGCTGCTTTTGTTTTTTTAGGAGACCTAAAATATCATTCAATAAAACAGGTCAAGCTCTACAAAATGATCACTAAGGATCTTTCTAAGTTCGCAATCTCCGTAAAGTTTGAAGCCAAACTGAGAAAAATTTTGCCACCTGAAAACTGGATTTTTGCAAGAAAAAATCCTACGCACTTCTAACTCGGTCATCATACAGTAGACAAATAGTACTTCTCAAATATACCTTTAATGAATTTTTTCCGCGCATAAAAAGCGAAAAAAAAAGATAGTCCACCATGGCAAACTCCGCCCTCAACAACTCCCACACATGCCATTGTACACTACAAGCCTTACCAATTTTCAAAACTCTACCCCTGCCCCTGTAGATGCTTTTATAATTGAGAAATTCCAAATTTTAAATGAAAAACCAAAAAAACGTGGCAATTTGGCATTTTCGGACCATCTTTGTCTCCCAATTTTAGCCCCTGAAAGTATCCACCAAGTATGCTATCGGGAAATACTATGCGCATGCTATATAAAGACCAAGCTGGAAGTCCGTAGGAATTTCTAAAAGGTGATCCGACTTTTAAGGTAGCTGGAAAATTTTGGTGTTTGTTCTCAAGTTTACCTGGATTACAAATTAGGTGGATCTTTAGTGGTCTTTTTATAAAGCTTGCTCCTCTCTATCGAATGGTACCCTAAGTCTGGCCCGTAGTACACCACCTCTCAGCGCAACTCGGCTGGGGGCGGGCCTTCGTTGAACATAGAACGACTCAGTCCGCCATCCGGTGAGCTGTCGATCCGGATTCGGATCGCTTGCTACAACTAGAGATCTTGTGCAATCTCAAAAACCAAACCACTATAGCGGTTTGGTCGAACGGCTAAGTGAATGGGTTTTAACACGAAAGTCCATAGTTCAAAGCCGGCTAGTGGCACATTTTTGCGCCACCACAGGACAATCTTTGATAGCGGCCGTTACCGAGAAAAATCGAGGGCGACCGCTATCAAGGATATCGCCAAGCAAACAAATGGATAAAACAAAACAATCGTATTTTAACGAAATATCAGGTTAAAACGAAAATGTTGGAACCTAAAACAAATGAAAAAAATCAAGAAATCGTTGTTTAAAGCAGTTTGAAAGAGAAACGTAAGCGAGCCCTGAGAAAAGAAGAAATCCTGCTTTTTTGCTTTCTCTCTCTGCTAGCAGCTGTTCATTGGTCCTCTCCCATTTAGGTTGCCGGAATTGTGCAATTTTGGGAATTTTGCACCGCAGTGGTACGTCAGCTGAATTCTCCCGTAAGTTACTCAAGAGCAACTTACGGGGAAATTTGTCTGATCCTCCTCTTAAGCACACTATCTCTCTCGGGTCACCCGAAAATTCAGCTTCGTAAGTGGCATTCTGGTGAACTGACTGTGATACTTGACCGGACAGTCTTCTGACTGTTGAACTGACTATCCTAAAGCACGGGACGGTGGGCGGGATTAGGTTCACTTGAGGAAGTTCTTTTGATTGATTAATCTCAAGTCACCTGAGATGAATGGAGGTTTACTACGGGCCTCTTAGGAATACAAAAACAGTTTAATTCATTAGAGATGGAGTTTACTTTTGGGACAACCTCATAATTCAAAAATGATCTTTGACATAAAAGCATTATTGATGAGGTCGAGTTAAATCCTCTACTTACCATTTTCAGCGGACCATGGGGAAAACAAAGTTGTTAAAACATGTCCTGAGGGAAACCACTGCACGAAGTAAGTTTCCATTGTAAGGAAAACATCAGGAAAACATATTTTTTAGCCTCACAGAATACAACAATTCGTCCACACTGCACTACTATAGTTGCGCTGAAGAGCCATGCACGGTAAGTTGTTGTATACATTGGGGTGGGGGAACGAAAGCCGCCAGTTTGGGTCGCCTCGGCGGACTGCTGGTCCTGGAACGATATGCAACAACACTGCGAAAGGACCAGTTGGCCGCGAAAGGCGGCTCAAACTGGCGGCTTTCGTTCCCCTACCCTATACATTGGGTAGAAGACCGAAATATTGATTCAACGAGGTTGGCGGCTGGAAGGAGACCGCTCGCGCCGTAACGTAGTCTGTGTCTCCTTCGCCAACTTGCTCTCTGATAATTGTCTGGTCTTAATTAGGTCACAAGCCCGCCTTCCAGCCGCCAATCCAGTTGAATCAAAGGGCAAGTATATTTGGGTGTACTTTTGATGTGTTGCTGTGGGATTTACGATATACAGAAGTCTGGATGCTTGCGCCTTTCAGGATGGATGCAATGAAATCAGCGATATGGCGACATTTTGTTGTTGTAGTACAGATCTTTGCAATGGAGCCATGGAATTGACCTTCAATATGCCAGCTCTTCTTACGATTTCAGTGATTCTCTTGAATTTGCTTTTCTAGAATTATCTCTGATCTTACTCTGATTGCATCGATATATGATTTATAGAGTTTGAAAATGCATTCTAAGTTATAAGCGAACAAAGCTTTGATCCGAGCGCATTCTTTGCCTGCGATCAAAATGTAAGTTATGCTGGCCCTTGTAAGCTGCACCATTCAAAACTGTGAAACCAAAATATATGGTTGACGCAGCAAAGCTCCTCGTACTTCTCAGCAGATACCACATAATTGACTTTAGTGTTGTTCTCGTAGTACCTAAATATGATAATTCGCCTTGTTACTAGGTTTTAACATAAGTCTTGTTGCACTCTAACTTCTTATGGCGATAAGTCATGCACTTCATATCATCAATAAACTCCAGAGCATTCGATAGAGCAAAGCAAGCTCCACAAATGTGTGCGAAACTTCGCACCAGCTTCGACTCACCGTAAGTTTGCACTCAGAATCATAGGTGCGATAGGGGGAGCCGGGCCCTCTCCAGGTGAAGGGGGTCTCTGCTACTCCCATCCTTGTAAGGTGAAGGGGGTAAGTGAGCCCTGAGAGCAAAATGTCCCAACAAATTACATACCATTCGAAAACTGAGGTCATATAGAATCGACATAGACCGTCGGCTTTTTCCAAGGTCTTTTGTGCCGCGAGATATGAGGGATTTTAGTATTTCATGTGTCAACTAATTTTGTGTTCTCACTTTCTGCTCTCCAAAAGAATGCTACGAGAAAGTCGACGGTCTACCTGCTAATGAAGACTTGCTCTGTAACGCAGATAGATAACCAGCAGATTAGGTCTTCGTTTGGCAGAAATTTGCTGTTGAAAATGAACATGATTTCAAGTAAAATGCAGTGTATCTCTCGATAAAGGGCGGCTAGAAAGAATTCGACGGTCTACGTCGAGTCCCCTTTTCTTGAGCTTTCGAATGGTATATAGACTGCTGAGCGAAAAAACTTGCCAGTTTTCAAAAATGGTGTGGAGGTATTTACTATTAGCTTGCTCCACCCAGCTCCCCCAATATATTGGCTTTTATCGGTCACCAGAGCAAGTGCTTTTTAGAGCCGAGAAGCAGAAAAGCCCTAACATGCTTCACATTGTTCGAAAGCTGAGATTATGGAGAATCGACGTAGACCGTCTCTTTTTTCATAGCTTCTCTGTAGAGCGATATACGAGCGATTTTATACGCCTACTCACCAGCTAATTTTGTGTAATTATTTTGTAATTTATTTTTGAAAGAAAGAACAAAGATTAAAAAAAAGAGACGGTCTACGTTTATTGGCAAGGTCTTGCTCTGTGATGCAGTCAGAAAATCAGGCACCTTTATCCATTCTTCACGCAGAAATTTCTCGACAAAAACACACATCTTTTTGGCTAAAATCCCGTGTAACTCTAAGTAGAGGGGAGCTAGAGAAAAAGAGACGGTCTGCGTCCAATCCTTTTTTTGTGGGCTTTCTAATGGTGTACAGATTGTAGGTGAAAAAACTTGTGGTTTCTTACAAATGAGGTGGAGATATTCAATAGTAACTTGCTCCACCTCGCTCCGGCTTTCTATGGGTTGCCGGAGCAAGACTTTTTTGGACTGGGAAAGCTTTGTGCACCAACACCTTATACACCATTCGATAGCTAAGAACGCGAGGAATCGGCGTAGACCGTCTCTTTTTTCGTAGCTTCTCTGTGAAGCGAGATACGAGCAGTTTTATCTAGCATATCAGCCAATTTTGGATAATTATATTTTCCAACCAAGAAGGTCTTTATCGAACCTTTATATATGAATCGAAAGCATGAAAAACGAGCAATCTGGCTGTTGTTTTGTTTGTTATTATTTTCTCTGGTGAAAAGAGATATGGTATGATTTCTTATCAGTAAACATGCATCCATCGCTAATCGGTTCAGATTTTTCTTGCTCAACTCTTTTTTGCAAAGTATGTATTCATTGATACAATGTTAATTATTCAAAAAATCACCTTTTACTTTTTGATTACGTTTCGTTATCAACGCCCTTTGAGCGCGCAGAAGGTCTCAAGCATGCGTTTTTTAACGAAACGTTGTTGATTCGATACTCTCTTGCAGTCTTGATGTCTGAGGAGAAGAGCAGCTGGCGTTTCCTTTCCAAACAAAAATTCCGTTGTAATAGCTGTTTGCCTTGATTAGTTTCAACCTCAGGTGAAAGGGGTCAGCCAGATGCCGGCTCTAAAGTGAAGAGGGTCAGAGAAATTTCTCCACCTATCGCACCTATGCTCAGAATCAGTCATACTGAAGGCTCAGAAAAATAGGGGGAAAATTTATATCTTCGTCCAAAGAAATCCTACGGATCTCCAATTTGCTCACACAGGTTGCACGCCACATCAGACACTCATATGTGCCGTTCCTGTATTTTTTATCTCGAAATCGAGAAAACAAGAATTTTCATACTTATACAAAAACGAAGCTGCGGTGTTCTTATATATGTAATTGTAAAGTACAAGCCCTAAGTAAATTTTTAGCTTTCCACAGGCCCTGATTTTGACAAATAATGATTTTAGCATGGAACACGAGTGAGGAGAGCTAAATTCGGTAATTTTTAAAAACTAGGGCCTGTGGAAAGCTGAAAATTTACCGTTAGGACAAAAACATAAATTTTCTCTTATTTTTTTGAACAATCAGTACGACTCAGATTCTGGGTGCAAACTTACGGTGGGTCGAAACTGGTGCGAACTTTTGCCCATCCTTGTAGACTTGCTTTGCTCTATCGAATGGTGCCCTGGAGCTTTATCAATATTATGCATTGACATCGCAGTAAGAAGTTAATGCCCAGGACTTATGTTACAACCAAATATTATGAGCACAAGAACATTTGCAATAAGCAGAAGATAACTTCTTGCATTAGCTACCTATGTCTGACATACCAACAAAGTAGATTGGAAATTGTTCTGTGTATAGTTGATACCCCCTGAGTCCTACTGCGAGATTCTTGAGAGATTTCTGCTCTTGTAATTATTCTAAGCGTTTGAATAATGAATTCTTTAAATGAGCCTTGAGTTGATTGCTGACAGTTCAAATGTCGAACGAGAATGGGGGGGGGGGGAAGAGGAGGAGAAGAAGTGGTTTGAAGAATTTTTCAATGCTTAGGTTTAAAAAGTCATCAAACAGAGAATTTTCTGATGTAGGAAAGTTGCATGTCCCATCAGTCGATATTTCAATCAGAGCTTGAAACATATGAAACATCCCTTTTTCCCGCTATCCTAAATACTGAGAAATGAGGACTTTATTTGGCTACCTATCTGCTTATGTTGTGCAATCCCTTGGCGCTCTATCTCCGAAAGGAAGTGGAACTGAAAGAAAGGCAGTCTATACGGTTCACTGCCCTTCTCGCTCTGTGACACAAATTTCCTGAAAATATGCAGTCTCCATTCAAGATACCATTATGTCTTTAGAGGAGGGCAAGGGAAAAAGAGAGGAGTAAAATCTTCGGTTTCCTTTTTAATGTTTCCAGATAGTTACATGAATGAGCTGTAGCTCTTAGAAAATGGACATGGGGGTTCTTTTGAGTACGCTCCACCCCGCCTAATCAAGCTTGGCTTGTATGAGTCACCGGACCAATTTTTAGAGTAGAAAAGCTCCAGACAAGAGCAGGGTATATCGTCCAATAGCTCAAGACATGAGAAGCGACAAAAGTTGTAGACCATCTTTTTTTAACACTCCTTTCTAAAGCGGGATTCAAGGAATTTTATCCAGCCAGTGTATCAACTTTATTTAATGTTCCATTTTAGAAACCAAGAAGGTTTTTTATAATGCTTTGGGTTGTTTAAATGCTTCGAAAAAAAACCTAACGCACTCTTATTTTTTATTATGCTTCTATGCAAGGAGATATGGTCTAATCCTTGTCGGTCAACATCATCCCTATTGGCAACATCAGACTTCCCATTCCTGCCTAATTCTTTCCTGTGACAGTATGGCTCGTAGTGAGCCCATGCTCAGCTCAATCTAATTGAGCTGACCCGCACAGAAGAACCTCATAAGTAAACCTACGATCGCTCACCTCCCATGCTTTGAGATGGCAAGTTGAACAGTCAGAGGACTTCCGGTCAAATGGTGTAATCAGTTCAGCCTGCTGCCGGTAAGTTGAAGGTGAGTCGTAAGTTGAACTGACGAAATTAGTGCGCAAAAGCGGAGTCAAACGAAAGCCCCGCAAGCTCACGACTAACTTACTTATATAATGACTTAATGCCACGGATCGCACAAGTATGAGGCTGCCAGAAGGGATTGATAAACAGCTGATTGCAACCATGGAAAAGAAATAAGGTTTTTCTCTTTTTTTTTCTTGCAAAAAGTGCTTGTCCCAGGAAACCGCTTGAATGAGAAAAGCAAAACTTATCTTTTTAATTTTTGCAATAATGTGATTTCTGGTAAAGATTCTCGTCAAAATATTGTAAACTATTAGGCATATCCGGCTCCGCCCAGCCCTGTCAATACACCATGATGGAAATTAAATGCCCTAAATATTTCCGTAAAATATCTCCCTATCCCGGTCCCATCTCTACATGCCAGTAACCTGCATCCACTATGTATTCGTAATCAGCGTGCTCACTTATCCCCCTCTGCCAACTCCCAGCCTCGTAACTCAAAACTTGCCAAAAAAAACGATAAAATTGACAAAATCGATATCGATCGATAAGGAGAAGTAGCCTACAACATCTGCCCTGTTCCGAAGTGTGTGCAAATATGGTCCGGATCGATTCAGATTTCAGATTTCTATTTGGAATACGCGTACAGACTACAGATCAAAGTAATATCCAGCTTTGTATGTAATACATATATCTACTGTTAGGAAATATACCAGCAATGGGCCGGATTTTGGCCAAAAAGACGTTCAAAAGCGCATAGTGAAGAAAACTATTTTTTCCATAACTTATAAGCAAATGACAAATTGGTAACCAAAGAGAGTTATTAACGATCAAAAGTAGGCATATTTTTTGGGGCACTCTGTATTGAGCATTAAATTTCAATCAGTGTTTCATGGCAGAGCCAAACTTTTGCTATATCTTATCGGCCGGTTTCTGCTAACTAGGCAACTTTTTGCCATTTATGCGCGAGACTGGGGGAAGTTTGTGATCCGCGCAGATCATACACGGCATTCCTTCTGAACTTCTTACCCAGTGTGACCGAATAGCTCAAAGCATATATGCTCTTTCTCAACTATTGCTTTACAACAAGAGCCTGATTTTAAATAAGTCAGTTGCCAGTGCTATCGAACTGAGACGTTAGTCTTGTTACCATGGGCACAAAGTGCAATGGCGCGAGTAAGTATGTACTGGTACTGGCTTAGAAATATTAACCTCTTTTCACTGCCATTAAATACAACAATCTCAAAAATCAAAACACTTGCACTTTGATTGTCGCTTCCTTTGATTCAGTTATTGGATTTCCTAAAATTCTCAGGAGTTTCTGCATTGAAAGCTGTTGAAAATATTAGGGTGAACGGTAAAAAATGGGACAGCTTGATTTTTTTTACATTTTGAGGATTTTGTTCACACCAACAACAAGCAGGCTACAACTCAAACGTCGCTTACATAAACGACCTTCGCCTATTATTTGGCAACGCGTTACCGCTCCTCTCTCATAACCGTACGCGTGGCGCCGTGAAGAACTCAGACAGGGGGTTGGAACAATTCTCAATGTTGCGATGCTATACCGTAGAATCGTAAAGCAAGTGACTTACCATTCGAAAGAGCTCTTCATGCTCTTTCAAACGATATGTTGAATGCACGAGATTTCTTTTCAATTTCAGAAAAAAAGCGAAAAAACCTGAAAAATAGCTATTTTTGAAATAAATAATAAAAAATAAAAAACCAAAAAAATCATGTTTTGCCCTATATTTTCCAAAGACAGATAAAATCTGAGATAAGCTGCATATGAATGGATAGAGCGCAAAAAGCTCTACCAGGTGGTACCTAGAAAACATGCATTCACCTGCAAAGAATTGAATAGCGCGTGTGTTTGTCCTCAAAGCTGCTAATGGCCATATCTCCTGACTTTGAAAGTTGAGGCCACCAAGCCGTCATGGGTTTAGTGATTGTCCCACCATCCACTCCAGCAGTGGTACTTTGGGTGGTCTCAGATGTTTCGCTGCGCAGATATTGCTCAAACTTCATAATTTATCGAAGTGACTAACTTTGCATTTCAGCAAGTATAAAAATTATTAATCAAGTAAATGACCTTATATAGGAATTATCTGAAAGAGAATAACATATTCTAACATCTAAAAAAAATTGGAAAGTCTAATCGCTTCTCATTCTTGAGAAACCTCCAGTTATTTCGTAAGTGTCCCATTTTTTACCGTTCACCCTAATATCTTTGTTTGTGCATAAAAGCATTACTCATATTCCCTGCATAATTGCAAAAAAGATCGCCATTGAAAAACGAAGGCTCAAATAAACCTAGGCAAGATGCTCCTATATTTTGTCAAAAAATGTAAAGAATGAACAGCATAACATCAAATACGGATGGTGTCGACAACGACCAATTGTCAATAGTAAATACTGCCCTTGATCAGTTATTTGACATTCGCTCATTTGTCTTATTTATTTGTTTATTTTGCATATAATTTGAAAAGTATTTGTATGTATTTATTCATCCGTTAGGTCAAATATTTGTGATGCACTATCTTTTCGATTTGTATAGTCTCAAGTTGAGCTTAGCAGCAT
>CATQJL010000316.1:82912404-83081132 GCA_958299035.1 Cylicocyclus nassatus | reverse complement strand
AAAGCAGTGGTATCAACGCAGAGTACTCCTTAGTCCGGCAAAAAGCAACCAAAATCAGTATAATTTGAAGCCAAACAAATGCCTACAACTTTGTTCAGTAAACCGATAAGCAGATAAGGAAGCCTGTTTTGAAGTCAGCACTTAAAGATCTCTTAATGATATGCATCTTAAAGGGAAACTCCACTGCGAGTCACATACCTTCCCTGTTAAGCAAAAACAGGGGAGGGAGACTTGCCGCGTGCGTTACAGGTTGGGACAGGTTATCAGGATGGCGCTGGAGACCGCCATGCAAAACAACTGTTTCCCCATTTCGTGAATATCTGGGATCTAAAATGGACGGAAAGCGAAGAAATGTCCATTCAAACCCTGCAACTCACCATAACTTCACTAATGCGTTATGACAGCGGGCAAGCATCATATTCATAAGCAGTATACTTGTGAACCGTTACAGGTAAGGTTTTGAGCAAATCTGGAACCTCGCCCATCTACACCCACCGTAACCCAAGAGAATGCACTATCCTGCGAAATCAGCATAATTTCATGTTCAGCGCGCTAAGTGGCCACACCACTCCAGACGAAGTTTAAAGCGAATCTATGTTTTCGATCCCATACCGTATAACCAGTATAACTCTGTGAAAAAGTCTCAATATGCAGAGAGATTACGAAATTAATCAGCATGTCGAATAAGTTCTCTGGACTGAACTCCAGCCGAATTCATAATTTTGACTTCCTACAGTACATCTACCTTAACCACACGGGGAGACGTTCTGCGGAGAAAGTGTGACATCTGTAATCAGCATGTAAGATAACCCTTATACGAGGCAAGCTCTACGACAAAAAGTTTTGGCGCCTGGATAGCCAAATAGCGCCAAACTAATATTGTGTTCGTAATCAGCATGCTCGATTACCACCCCCCCCCATCCCTGTGCCAGATCCCAGCCCCGTAGCTCAAACTTTGCAAAGAAATCGATAAAATCGATAAAAGTAATGGACGATTTCAAAAAACTAGTCTTGTATTCGTAATCATCATGCTTGATTACCTCCCCCCCCCCCCTGTGCAAACTCCCAGCCCCGCAGATCAAACTTTACAAAAAATCGATAAAATCGATATTGATCGATAAGGAAAAGTAGTCCATGACACCCGCGGTGCCCGAAGTGTATGTGTGCCAAGTTTGGTCCGGATCGGTCCAGGAATTTTCTATTCGGAACATACGCACACACAGACAGACAGACATACAGACATACAAACAGACACTCAGCTTTACATATAAGATTGTTGAGAGGAAAGCGTTATGAGACAAGTTGTTAACGTGGTTGGTGTAGTGACTCAGTAAAACATTGAAGCGAAAACGTAAATTTTTGTAGAACATTGTAAAACATTGTCTTACTAAAACGTCTATATAAGATCCGGCCGCCTTGCATTTATAGAAGACTAGCTACATCCGAACTCCGCTCGGCAAAAAAACTATGGTGAAGGTCACCATCCCTACCCCTGTACAAACTTTCCCGTACCCACTTTTAAATGTCAATTTCTTATCCTCGTTTGTTCGTAAGATCCTCTGTGCCAAGTCCCAGCACCGTAGATCAAACTTCACGAAAAATCGATAAAATCGATATCGGTCGATGAGGAAAAGTGGCCTATGACACCCGCCCGGTCCCGAAGTATATGTGTGCCAAGTTGTCTGGATCGTTTCAGAAATGAAATTTTCTATTCGGAACATACGTACATATGGACATACCGCGATATAGACATACAGAGAGACATAGATAAACAGACAAACAGTTACTCACAATCAGCTTTATATACATGATTGCTGGCTGATCAATAAAGGTAAAACTCTTGTCGGTGTCCGCATAGTTCGCAATGATATGGTCAGGAATACTGACTTGTAATCATTAAATTGAGCTTGAAATACAACCACACTGCGTCTTAGATGCCGAGAATGTCAAAGCAAACTTTTCTGATGGCATAATTGATGAACAGCAAGCCGAAAATGTAAGAAATGTTAGGAACCTTTGTAGCAATTGAATTTCTCCGAAAAGCACAAAGTCGATTTCGCTACGTATCCAGTTGATCAAGTATTTTCAAACTACTTCATACACTTTGGCGACTGCTCAGACAGGCCCCTTCCAATAGCTCACCATTCAATCTGGTAATGTGTTATTGCACAAAATTGTCTGTCACCCCGGGCTTCGTCCGGACTTGGCATATATCTACTAGTATAGGAATAGTATAGGAATCACTGCTCTCTCACTTAGCAGCAAATACGCCTGCTTTCTAAAGCGTGTTACCGTAATCAGCATGCACGCTTACCCTCCATTATTATTTACCAGTTCTAAGGGAAGGCATTTGACAAAGCCTGAACCTTTTGAATAAAAACTGCTATGGTTGAAATCAGCCTCGGACGCTAATTTCAGAAGCATTGTTCCTAGCTGCGATCCATATTCTAAAGCGAGCTATAAGCTTTTTCGTGCGATTGGCGTATATCCAGCATGGGAAAACTGCCTTTAGATGTAAATCTGTTTACAAAAAGTTTTGGCATACTATTACATCAGATAGAGTTTTTTGTTATTGACAAGAATCCTAACACAGTAGATTAGCACTGAGACGATGTTACTGTGATGCCACTAAGTCAAAGAGCTGGAAATTTTTCTGCAGAATAAAATCAATAACTCGTTTTAAAAACAATGTGCCGCAGCGTCCGAAGCCGCTTCCAACCATTCACGTTGACATATCTTTTGAATATTTTAATAAGCTGGCAGCGATTAAAGGCTGGCAAGACAAGTGGAGGTTGAAGGAACGAATGGTACTCGCTTTCTTCAGAACCATTGATTCTTTTGAACACGCTTTTACAATATGTGAGAGACCAGTGGTCCACAAAGCGGCTCCTAGTGGTGGTTTTGCTTATCCACCCAGGAATTCAAACTTGTCGTGTCTGCGCGCATGATATCGCATCTCAATCTGCTGCGGACGCAATCTCCAGAAGAAAGTCATCAAATCTTCAGATCACACGAAGCATAAGACATTCCTCTATGCTCTGGCATAACTCGCGATTGCCTTCTAAGGATGGAACTATGCTAGCCATTTTTAAAATTCGATATGATTTGTATGATTGATTGACCGGAGACACGTCTGATTTCAATGCACGAACATAGAGTTTTATTCGAACATCGAATGCTTGAATGAACGATCTTTATTATTTGATTATTCGAATATGTGCTTCTTTCATTTGCCCGAATATTCTTATATTCGAATGAATATTTCACATTTTTTTAAAATCCCCGAATGTTTGATCAGGTTATTTATCCAAATCGAAAAGGCAAATATTCGGATAAAGGCGTCTTTCATTTGTTCGACTATTCAATTGATCAAATAAGTAGACTTTTTCAAATATTCGACTATTCATATGTTTGGATGGTCGCATACGAATAATTTTTTCAAATGCGAATTTTCGATTGAAACTGTACAGTCGAATATTCGGATATCTTTTTCTGGTGCTTTTCCATCGCATATATAATGAAAAGCCATTTTTTCCAATGCAGTGAACGAATGTTCACATTACTGTCTCTTTCATATATTCGATTCGAGTAATCGAAAGCTGTATTTATTTATTTATTTATTAGGTAGATGCAGTAGCTCGTTTGAACTATTTTTCAAGAATCGTATCTCTCTGCGATCCGCCTGGATTTGCCTGAAATACATTTTTTTAGAATGAAGAGATTGTGTAGTTTCTGTTAGCTTAGGTGCATTTTACTAATGTTGAGCACAAGTCGCAGAGTTGAAAATGCAGAAAAAATTTTACTCAAATTTTGGTAATTTCGAGAAGGCTCGTCAAAAATCCGAAAACGTTATAAAAATACCGAAAGAACGAAGTGCACGTTTTATAATCTTGTCGTTCTAACTAGGCAAACTTAATGGACGAATGTTTCTGTGAAAAGTTATAATTTTCTAAGAAAATGCTCTGCGTTTTTCCACGAAAATCAACCTTCTCTCGATTGCTTTCCGCTTAGCTAAAAACAGCCATGCGAGGTGTAGCATAGGTAAACTTTGGTCGCCAACAAATACCACCACTTTACCATGGTGTGTAACTTCAAAAATTTTCTCTTCAAATTTACTTGAAAAATGCCATTTTGAGAATTTCCTCAACTGCTTCTAACCTTCGGATCTTCTCATACTAACTCATGCCAGGGCACTGCGGTAAAGGGCTTGGTCTTTTAAACAAACATAAGCTTAGGCAAATCCATTAGGAGGATAGAAAGTTATGATTTTGTGAAAACTGGCGAACGAACCTTTACAGTCACCTAATATTTATGTACAAAAAGTGCGCCAAAAGAACAAAAACATCCAAAAAGCATGCGAAAGTCATCAAAGAGAAAACAAGAAATTATATCTGTTGAAAAGATCATAGCTTCATTTGCTGGAAGATCAGGTCGTTCTCCTTCTCCAAGAAGTGAGGGTGACTCTACCGAGTTCGTCTTCCCTTACCCAGACGCAGTACGGGACGGCAGAAGATATCACTCTTGGCTAACCAGCTCAATCGGGAAGGAGAATCCGTTAGGCCCTGGGCGAACACGAAGGGAGGATCTCTAGGGAGAAAGCTCACTGGTCGTTAAGTTTCTCGAATGCCTTTTCTAAGCAGGATAACCTTGACATGCAAAATAGGAAAAAAGAGCTGAACAGTTGTCAAATCACGTACAAATTGCCTCCTGGGATGATCTCGGCATGGCTTAATCTTCAAACAAAGCATATAGTGTTTACAATCATAAGTTATTTGCGCGTGAAGAGTGTAAAGCCGCACGGAGGCCAGGCAGGGCATGAAGCCCTGTTCGCGATTGCAATCGGAAATCTGTTCTTCAAGTAGTTTGTTCAAATGCTATTCGTTTTTAACTATAGGCTCTATTCGCAACCAGCGTGTGCATAGCAATGGTACTTGGACAACCACTCAAAGATCGCCGTGGGCAGACGGCCATGCGATTTGTGGGCGAGCGGGCACCGGAAAGATACTTCGCTGATTTCTTGGGGTCCGCTTGCAGATAATTGGAAGAATTTTAGCGAAATTTTAGACGAATGCTTGGAGAACAATCGCGATTTCCTCATAGATTGGCTGCGGCGCAGTGGCCAGAATATGCAAAATTTTCGAGAGCCCCACGGTCCTTTGTGGAGGACCGCGCAGTCCCCACGTACTTTCCGCCGAGAAAAAGCACCTCAAACTTGAGTAATTAAACCAACGGTTACCTCTGCCACACAAAGTCTTACCTGTGCTCGACGTAGTCCCGAAACTGCGTGAAGCTGAAGACCACGCCCCAAAATTCTGTTGACTGCTTGCAAAAAGCGCGAGTTTGCGGACCGCCTGTCCCCGGCAATTATCTGAGCAGCTGCTGCCACAGCCAGCCGCCGGAGCTGCCGGCAAAGCCGTGCACATGGTGCAGTGACTGTCGCTGTCAAAAGACTTGCAGAAAGGTTTCCTTGCGCCTCGTAGCGCTGAGGTGCGATGTCAGCTTCAGGGATAGCGTGATAACCTCAATATCTAGATCATTTTGCATTTTTTGCAAGACAAAAAATCTATAAATTTTTGAGAAACATGCAAACATACAGTCATACAGAAAAGAATTCTTTTGTAAAAATGCTTTCAAAATCTTTACTTTCAACACATAAACCACCAGAAGCTGAAAAATTTAGGAAATCTCTAGTCAAAAACTTTTCTTCTTGCTTTTGACATCGGAGAACGGACGAGAACAGGTACAGGAACAGTTTATGGATACGACAGTAAGAAGAGTCTGTCAGAAAAAGTATATTTCATAAACTTGTAAAATTAAACAGCTACTCAGACAATCGCCGGGGGCAGGCGGGCACCGGATAAATAGATTGCTGATCTCTCGCACCCCGCTCGCGGATTTTTTGGAAAGCAATCAGGACTTTTCGGAAGACCGCTTGCTGAGTTCTCGATTCCTCAGAGATTCAGCAATATATCTGCAAAAGATAAGAGCGAAAAAATTCAACAGGCGGTCTCTCAAAAATCCGCTGGCTCAGCGAGCGGTCTTCCGAAAAGTCCTGATTGCTTTCCAAAAAATCCGCGAGCAGGGTGCGAGAAATCAGCAATCTATTTTTCCGGTGCCCGCCTGCCCCCAGCGATTGTCTGAGTAAATAAGCCAAAGTAAGTTGGATAGATTGGGTAGGTCAACGATAAAATGTAAAATATGCCACATATGCTAAAATGAAAGGGTACGGCATTGATCAGAAAATCAAAAAGTCTCACAAGGAAAGGAAGGTTGGTCGAAGTGGTCTGTTAACATGAGATGTACACAGTCATGTAGCGCTTGAAACGCTGATTCCAAATCTACTTCTGCTATCTGCTGCGGACTTCTGGGTGGGAAGTTATGAAGGTTTCTGTGAGTAAAAATTCAAATGCAAGATTGATGTAAAATCAGTCGTAACGTTTTCCTGATGTCTAGATTAGGCAGGCGAGTTGGCATATTTGAACAAGGAATTTGTTACACCGAGTGACCCGACTACCAGTTGAGCCCTCGAAAAAATATTATGACCGATCTTACACCAATCTTACATCCAGTTTTTTACCTACAAAAACTTTCATAACTCCTCGCCCAGAAGCCCGCAGCAGATAACGAAGGCAGATTTGGAATTAGCGCTCCAAGCTCTACAAGACAGTGCATATCCCATTTTGAAAGGCCACTTCGACCAACCTTCCTTCCCTTGTCAGTCTAATGAATCCAGTTCTAAAGAAGAGCCTAGCTCAAGCTTACGTAAAATTTATCGCTTCTCCGGGTAGAAAAAACGACAAAAAATGAAGAAAATTTGCAAAATATAAAATGACCCGAAAGTGAAAAGAGTCACCTCTAACAACCACTTCTAACAGTCTTGAACAAAACTGCATTCTGAATTTTGAAGTGTTCATGAAGAAGTGAGTTCAATTTTCCAAAATCGTACTATCTAATTTTTTACGGATTGCTTCGCAAATATTTGTTAATTTTTGAACTTTCTGTTTGTATATTGCATAAGATATAGATTTAACGTCAATCTATCCCTGAGGCTGATACCGCACCTTAACGCGACGATTTACGAGAAAACCTCTCGAAAAGAGTTTTAAACGATGGGCAATTAATTATACCATTGCGGCGGCTTTACCGGCAGCTCCGGCTGCTGGCTGTCGGCTGCCCGGGAACACTTGTACGCCTCCCGCGCCAGCTAGCACGCGCTGCAGTCGAATGTAATGCATGAAGGTGCTTGTTCGTGGTAGATGTCCGCACCTCCTTCTCCTTCGCATCTTCCATGGAAAAGTAGGCTTCTAAAGTCGGCTAGACTTTAGAAAATGAGAAGACCTAAAACATATTGATATCTCTCCAAGACGTTTCACTATGCCCACAAAAGTTATTTACGGACTCGTTTTCAGTTGTATTAATTGGAACAATGGAAATTATTTTTCTGTTCAGTTATCTTTATGCTTCTGAAGTAAGAAAAAGCGCAGACGCTAGTTAGTGCGGGTTGTCAAAGGACGACTGTGCGCAGGACAAACACTTTGATCGAACACAAGTTAAATCACATGTTTTGGCGGCTTCATGCCTCTGCAACCTCATAAAAAGTTTGACATACCATACCGCTCATAATTCGCCGAAAAAGTCCCTAAACCCCTGCGCACTTTACCGCACTCCGCCGCAGTCTAGTAGAGAGCAGCGGAGTGCGCCGGAGTGCGCTGCAGTTCGGCGATTTTTTGACCAATTATGAAAGTATTGCGAGAGGCAATGAATATGGCGCAATTTCTTGCTTACGCAGTGCATTAGCGAAACCGCTGGCATCTTTTGGAAGTTCCGCAGGCTTTGTATAGAGTCCTGCTGCAGTTCCCACTTTCAACGGTCTGACGTGAAAAATTGCGAAAGTATCCATTTACAACATTTTCACATTTGCGATAGCACAAAGTTGTTGTAACCATTGTAAATTTTGCTTGCGCTGCGAAAGCTTCGGTAAATTGTCTGAGGACACTGCCTTTGCCTTTATTGCACTTCAACCAGGCTTAGTAGCAAAGTCTGATTTCCTTGAACCTCCTTTCATCTTGTAGTACTAATCTGTCGGCATTATTTAAAGCGCAGCCTTGGACATGGTTCACCAGGAGATTGTGCTAATGCAGCGCACTGGATTCATCGTTTGATGCTTTCCAGATTGGTATATACTTCATTTAGAAAGCCGGATTCGACTTTGAGCCCTTAAGTGAGTAAAAATAAATGCATGGTTGTAGCCAAATAACTTCTTTTACATAGTTTGTCTGGTCTCCGCCTTATTGCGTTTAGTAGTAAATATATTATACATCAGCTTGAACCAAAAGTTATGTCGCTTCGCTTCAAATTTGAGTTTGTGACTGCTTCTAAAGTGAACGTTCATAATGGAATTTACCAAAGAAGAATAATCATCTATTTCGAATAGCAACACAGTTGGCCAAATTTGGAGACGCATTATGCGTTAAACAAAGCTTCATCGTTGCACAAACTATAGCCTTGCTACTGCGGTTACAGTAAGAACAAAAGATCTGTTGCTGAAAAAACTTCTGTTTGAACGAGGGAATTTTGAGAAAAAAAGCAAATATTGAAACCTTCTATAACGGGCGGTTAGCCTGCGTTTGGAGTTGCCAGTGTGCCAGCCCTACGTGACGCGCGTATTGACGATCGTGCTAACATGGATTCAGCTCGGGGATGGCATACCTAACTGTGAAAGTAATCTTAGCTTTTTCTGTATATCAGAAAATGTTAGCATGAACATCAAAAACACTTAGAAAAGTTGAAACAAACATTAGTCTCTGCAGCTATGAGATTACGCCAGAAAGGACCGTGCCAGCGCAGTGGTGCAAGTGTGTTGAAGAGGACACTTGATCGATACGCATTTAGACTTTGGCACGGCGCTGACACGGCCTACACGGCACTGGCACACAGTCTAAGTGATTAACTTGATCTTTGAGTTGTTGTACATGGCTGTACAATTCAGTGTCCCAAAAACTCGTGAATTTCGTCCACATTTTTCATATTGCTTCGTTCTTGGTCTTCGGCTTACGCTGCATAACTCACCTCACATAGAACGATAATCCGTAGCCGATCAAGCACCATTGACTCAGTCACAAATAAAATAAAGAAAATTGAAGTTGACACACAGTACAATCAAGTAATCGCGGTGAAATGTAGAATAAAGCTTTTAATAAAAGCATTATGAGTGTGAAGCAAGATGATGTGAAGGTATAATATTAGAAATGCGTGTTCTATGAGGCTCCCGCCAGGGAGGGCGTGCAGGAGTTCCTAGCACTTTTCTTCGCACCAAGTTCGCACCAGCATTCGCACCCAGAAGGGTTCTAGCACCTCCGCGCCTCAGAGATCAGGCCCCGCCTTTTGCTCCACCCATTTACTGGTCTCATTGTGAGGTGTGCAAGCATCGAGAACCTAGATTCAGGTATTAAGGTATTAAGGGAGGAAAAGTGGAGAAAAGCAAAGAACATAGTTAATATTTCTCAAGTGGAGCTTCTGCTACGCCATCACTCTCAGAGGAAATAAATTCCACAGGATTTTTGAGTAGAAATCGGTCTACTTTGTATATTCGAATCTGTTCGGATCTAATTTAAAATATTCGAATCTGTTCGATTGTTTGTAAATCACTGGTCATCTCATCTGTTTGAAGTAACTCAGCATTAGCAGTTTTGAATGACTGAGTGAACAGACGTGGTTAAGACTTCGATTACCTTCTCAACATTGAAAGACCTATTTTGAAAGGAGTTTATCAAATTTTCGAAAAGCCAACTTGATGCATTCTCCAGTAGTTAGGATATTTGGACACAAATGTTTTCCTACTTTCGTGTGCCCTCAAATATTTGAATGAGATTTTCATCCCAGTTACTCTACAATAATATCCAAATGATCAAAAAGAAATTTCCAGTGTAGAAAGTCTCACAATCGATGTATTAAAATAAATACTAAACTTCCGTCGCATGTTGGATGAAGAGTTGGCTAAGAGTTCCAAACACACTAAATATGCAGGGTATTCTAATCCGCTATATTCATGGATGAATTTTAGAACTTGCATGAAATTGACTAACTTCTAAACTTCTGACTGAAATTGACTAACTTCTGAACTTCTGACATAACTTCTGCTTGATTTATATCAATACGATATGCAACAGAAACTTAGTCAAGCGCAAGCACTTGAGTTCCTAGGGAAGCTTCATCTTATATATAAAAACATGAGAAACATTAGCTCGAAATGCTGGAGATTCAGCTGCAGTCATCCACGGATCCTAAAATTTTATAAAAACTATCAAAGTTTTTGTCTCGAATTCAGGTCTATTGTCCTCAAAAACATTGAACCACGTCTTACACTGCTTGTACACAATTCAGAATGAGGGCATCCAAAGGGAGGAGCAATGGGCGGAGCCGCTCTTTGACCCGAGAAGGTGTGATGTCCTTCAAGGGATTTTTGGAGGTGCCAAGGACCCCTGCGAGGAAAAGCGGCTAGGCTTTGAAACTCCTGCCACGCCAGAGTGCCGAAGTTATGCCAGCGCTACGCCAGCATTTCGATCGATACACTTGCATTTCGTTGGGGCGGGGCTATCTGACGTCCCCAACGTGTATCGATCGAAATGCTGGCGTAGCGCTGGCATAACTTCGGCACTCTGGCGGGAGCCTGAAACTCAACGTAACATTTTACATCTCATTTCACTAGACTGATTCAAAACTTCACTTTTTTGGTCATTGAAATTTTGATTAATCACAGCTGCATTTATTTCTACTTCCTTTTTTAAAGATAGAAACATCAGTGCTTTCAGTACGTTGCGGCGCAGTTTTGTCCCGATCATTGACAGAAGTGCACAAGGACAAAGATACACAGGAAGCTGAAAATGTTTCGCTGCATCGAATCCATTTCAAATATCATTTGCTTTGCTGAATCACCTATATGTATGTCTATATTGAAAAGTCAAAAATCAGTGCCAGTTTTGCAAATTAGCAAACTTTTCTGGTAGTGAGCTTTTTTCTTCACATTTTTTGACTCAAAGGCAGTGTGCGGGCAAGAACTCGATTTCTAGTAAATTCACTTGCCAGGGGTTAGCCCGGCGCTGAATGAAAGCTATAAACGAAACAAAGGCAAGAACATGCTTTTCTCAAAGCCTCGCATTACAGAGCAAAAACTTTTTGAATGGTTAAAGGCAGCGTCCCACCAGACTGGAGTACTCGGCTCTGGTAGTAATGTATCAGTAGACCCCCTAAAAGCGAAGACAGAAGTTTGTAGCGCGAAAGGGTATACGAAGCTTACAAGTCGCCGTCCAAGTAGCCCGAATTTTGTAGTAGCCTCGGGCGAGTACGAGATGCATGCAAGGTACGAGAGACGCAGGGTTGCGGGGACCCTATGCTCATGACTGTGTGCGCTATAAGTACTCTGGCCTTGCAGTTCGAAATCGCTATGCGAGCGGCATTCGGGCCTATCGTAACATTCAGCCACTTTCGGACACCTGTGCACCAGGAGTGTAGCCGAACGACGGCAACTCCTTTTAAGCCATGTACCCCTCCCAAGTTGCACATTGTACCCGGGCAAGCTCCGCCTTCTATCCATGTATATAAGGAGCCCCCGACTGTATTATAGATCGCTCTCAACTAATCTACGCCAGTGTGAATATACACTCCACACAACTTCGTCTACCCTACTTCACTTGGTAACACCAAAGAAAAGGTGAGAAAGCGCAGCCTTGGAGGCGAATGGAGTGAAGGCTGTTATATAATATCAGAACAGTCTTAGAGCTCCGAAATGATCTATTACAAGAAAATTGGCAGTTCTGAACTCCCAGGATGAAATTGGTAGCGAAAGGAGCTTTCTTTAACTTTAGCTGAGAAATCCTTAGCCTACAACGTTCTCACCCCGTTCGTCAAATCTCCGGGATTTCTCTAACCCCACTCATTTGCATACCATCGCGTCGAGGAGGTCACGCTCTTCCGAATGAGCCTATGCATAGGCTCGAAGAATGACTGTCGGCCGAGCTACAGGCCTGCAAAGCAGTGCAAGTCAGTGGTGAAGTGCGGGTGGGTCGTGTGCACTCACTGTCAAGAGCCACTTTCATCAAAGAAACTCGCCAGCACACGTCCGATGCATGCAAAATGTCAGAGGGCATCCATTCCATCCAATTAGCTTTGCTTAGCTGGGATGTTTTGAACAGGTTCCTGGAACGCCTAAAATTTCGCTTAAAAAGGGAAATTGGAGTCATTTTTTGAAGAAAAAAAAACAAAATAAAAGTCAAACTTGGGTTTTTTGGAAGTAACCACTACCCGATTATTGTCCTCAATGAGCTCTACAGCACAGTGTGCTTGCCTGTCCGGAAAACGTCTGTTTTTGCTCCGAGAAAAGGCCCTAAAAGAAATTTTCTGCGTTTAAAGAATTAATGTCCGCGACATTGTGACGCGGCCATTTTCGGACTTTTTTAGAAAAAGATTTTTAATATTTTTATAATTCATGTTCTCTAGATAGCGCATTGTATGAATTATAGCCTATGAAGAGCTCTATACTCATGCAATCCGACCATTTTTTCATCTTTGTTTTCCATCCGAAAATGAGCGAAGAAAAAAGAAAGGCGGCTTGTCCGCAACTTTTTGGCGGTCACTGCATATCATTTTGATCGTCATGACACGACGAGGAGAACTGACAACGTCCCAAGCTTTGAAAATCACTCATTAACATGATAGACAAGCGTTTTTGTGCGAGACTCTCTACGCAAGACTTGAGCGCAGTTTCTCGTTTTTATTTAACATCAACAGCTTTCCTAAACTTCTGAAACTCGATTTTGGTCAAATATGTGGTTAACTGAGAAATGTTGTCCTGAATTCTGACGAAAATTTTACAGAAGCCTTCTTCTTAACGTAGAAAAGAATATAAAAACGAAATTCTCGGTTTCGCTGAGATAACGAATTATTCATATATTTGCTTCACTAACATTTATTCCGATATAGTTAGAATAATGGTATCCGGGGCTTCGCCCCTTATGGCTTCTGTTTTTTTTTTCAGATGAAGGTTGTGTTTCCTCATAACTCTCAAAGTGAAGGTTATTACCAGAGTATGTGACTCTATGTATCAAAGGTATGGCTTCTACCCAAACCAGGAGATAAACTGAGCATTTTCAATAGTCATTTTGTTTGAAGCAGCTTTTGTATTTTATGTATATTACCAGTGCATCACCTCTGCTTCGCAGAGGCTCGCACTGGCCCTACTTTCTGTATGCCTTACTCATTCCCGCATAATAGCGACATTGAAACTCACCGCGTTATGCAGGTTATCACGAATGATTTGTAGACAGCTACTCATTCCTAAAGCTTTTTTGCGTGTGATCGGTATTCTCACGAGGACGAAACTTTTCTCGGAAGAATAAATGCAAATTTGAGTAGGTTTGTGGACTTTTTATGGCTTGGTAGTCGCCATAACGGTAATAATCATCGTGGGCTACATCACTGTGCAAAAATCTTTTCAAGTGATCAGGTAAAATTTTGGGAAATTGAACATTTACGCAACTAATTCTGTTTGGCGCCATCTTCGTAAAGTAACCAACTTTAGTCGAATTTTTTGGGCTAAAGTCCATGGCTTGTACATTAGCTTGTCAAACATATCCACGACTTTGCAAAAAGTTTATATACGGACCCAATTTTGCCGGCCAGAAGTTAAGTGGACCCGCTTCAGGCGCAATTTCTAGGGGATCCACTTATCGGATCCGCTTGTGCTTTTGCACAATGGACTTTCCTGCTGCTAGGATGTAATATGCAAAATTTGGGCTCAAGGGGTTGGCTGAAACTCTTCCTCCGAATTTCGTGACAGACAGATTTACAGACAGACACACACACAAAAAAACAGACGGCCTTAGCGCGTTATTATAGTAGGATCGTTTTGAGAATGACATGCAGAGGAGATATCGCTTTTGCGGGGTAGTGAATAAAACAGTGGAACTGAATACGTTCAAATGTCCGCCCAGAGTTCCTCACCGCTTACAAGCAGGGTAAAGCGGAGGGTGTGGCACACGATCGTCGAATACGACCTCCCCCCCCCTTCCTTGAGCCGGACCTCGACACCACCCCCTCCCCATTCTCTACTCCCCCCCCCCCCCCGAACTCCCAACTTATTTGCTCCTCAAGACTCGATCAAGAAGGATAGAAAAACTTACACCAATTTTCAAAGACAAGCTAACAAAATTAATGTGGAGGACGCAGAATACAAAGTATCACCTTTTATTGCGACAAACAACTGAGTATCGCGTACTTACATATTTGCACAGAATGAACAAGAACAATGTGCAATTCGACCCGGACATGTGAAAGCTTTGGTTGATGCTAGACTAAGACTCTTGGAGGCAATAAGATGAGGTGAAATAAGTACAGGATACGCATTCTATGACTAAAATGTACTATCAGCAAATTGACAAAAGGTCACAAATTACATGCAGAACAATTACTTGACCTATCTAAAATTAGGTAAAGACACATTGGAGGTCATATCCGTAGAACATGTGGGATCCGATGCAGTTTTGGTGATCCCATTGATAGAGTCATGAAGTAGTACAGGTACTTTGACTAACGAAAAAAACGTGCTCATAAGATGTAAGCCGTGGATTTCGCTCACGTTCTTGTCGATAGGTCACAAGCGCTCTGTAAATCATGCCTAAAACAGTATCGATACAGTTTGAAGTCAACTGAACTGACATAGTTGAACGCGCATTTCAGAAGAATCCGCTTTCTCAGCATCTAGAGCCAGTGGGTGCGTATAGGGCTCTGCAGGATTACGGGAGTCGGGCGCGGTTGCGGCCATTGCGCACACAGGATGCCAGAAGGCCTGAAACCAACGGAACAACCCCGTTCTTTTCAAACCGTTTCAAATGAATGAAAGCCAACATCTGATAGTAAATGCGTATTTTGCGGCCATTCATGTTCTCCTACCGGCTCTCAACACTTCAGTTCAGAACCGACTATTGCAAGAAGAACTTGCTAACAATAAGATAAGTATTTTCTCAATCGGATCTTCTGAGGAAACAGACTGAAAATCTTCACATCTGCTGTACCACGAATCATTTGATACAATACTATTCATTTTATCAGAGTATGCAACGGATAAATATATTTTCAGATATACATTTCGCATTGAAACTACAAGAACAATATGCGTAGTGTTCTTCTTTTTTTAACACAAGTCATTTTAACTGTATTTTATATTGACAGAATAATTCACGTTCCCAAATATCACTCGTCGATCGTCACACCATCATCCATCAACTAACTGCAAAAGCTGCTTTTTGGAGAAATTCTATTGAAATTACAGCTCGTACCCCAACCAAGAGTCCATTGTATTTTTTTTCACTTATATTGGCTAATCGGCTGGGTTGTCAGAGGCAGTTGGGAAAGAGCGTGGCACATCTAAAAATTTTGTTTCAGTGCTTTTCCCCTTAAAAACCGCTTTTGACCTTGGGTCGATACGACCCCCCCCCCCTCACTTACCCCCCCCCACCCTTACGACCCCCGGTGTGGCGTGCCGCACCCTCCGCTTTACCCTGCTTACAAGTCAGGACAAAGCCCTTGACAACATGTTTTGACACGTTCTCGTGCTGCGCAGGAACTCAAAATCAGCCAATCAAACAGAAGCCTTCCTTATGACCAAAACACAATGGCATGGAATCAAACTTAGTGCGTAGGTGTGCAATGGAGAGTTGGAACCATTTATGAAAAGTTGTGGAGAAATTATGTGGGGTGAATCTGTGGCGAACTTTTTTTGGAGTTAGCCAGCTTTACGGCCAGCTGAACGGCCACCTAAGATGGCCGTCAAAAGAAAAAAGTCATAATTTAGCCCTCACATAGTTTTTTTTCAAACCTTTTACATAATTCTACTCTAAATCCTCTTATCAATCTACGCCTTCTTCCGCCGCATAACCCCTCCTCTCCACTTTTACAGCCTCAAAATTTTCAAATGCTTGCAGCAGTGCCGTTCCAAACACGCAGTGCTGCGCGGTCGACACAGCATGCCACCAAAGCAAACCATATAGAACGGTTTTTTCTCAAGTTTTGAAATGGTTTTTAGTGCTAAATCGTTATTTTCTTTTTTTGTAAGCACTCCACAGGGCATGTCGTAGAAGTGCTGTGTAGTGAAGAGGACTTTTTACGTTAGGAGTTGCTAGGGTCACCTCGTGCAGAGCTTGCCTACTATGTTGACCGGCTAGGGCCAAAATAATTGCATCTCATATTCAAATTCGCTATTCATTTAATCAAATCTACGACATCCGTATGGAGCTTAACCATTTTGTCAGTATTGATTATTCTACCAAGTGGTACATTTGAATCATTACATCTGCCCGTTTTCCGTGAATTAGGATTTACGTCAACAAGTTTTGAGCTACTACAAAGATGAATAATTTGTTATTGCAAAGCTAGTCTCATTTTAATCGCCTGACAGGGCTTTGTCTACATCTCCAAATGCACTCATAAATATGAAACAAGGGATTTTGAACTTGTTACAAGCAGCCCTTGAAGATTTACTGATTCCGGAGGATTAGATTAATCATGTGTGAGAATGTATTGGACCTGTACCGGAACCTATAAACTTAATTGGCTACAAGGATTAAATTGGAGCTTCCAGAGCGATCCCCTCGCTCCGAACGACAGCAGTAGTTAGGCTATGGCAAATATTAGGCTGGAAAGAAAAACATCGCTTTTTCGGTTTTTTTTTCATCTGGAATTGGTATTTCTCATGAATTAAAGCATATCGAAGGCCCAAATTTATGCTTATGGGCGGTGTTTCCAGACCAGAATGGGGTAATACGGGTCATCATATATTTCGTTAGAGGACCGCCTGAACAGGCGACCTTACCAAGTCCCACTCGATCAGGGGACTTCTACGCGAGAAATTTGCCCTCAAAGTGGAACGCAATGCGCGATTTGGCATGCACGAATATCGTTCCAGGTTTCCTCCTTATGCTTAACATTTTTTTTTGGCATTTGGCATCCACTTTTATGGTGTCGCTGCCACTGTGGCGAAAGCCAGGCTGAGAAGGCGCAACTCGTCCACGTTGCTTCCACGGAACTTTCAAGATACGGGAGTTTTGTTTTCATACATTTTTGGACCCGCATTGAGTTAGAGAAGGACGAAGAGGCTTGCGATATGCAAAATTCTCGAAAACCAAATTTTGGTAACACACTGCCTTGTGGGATTCTTTTGGGGCAAAAAAAATCCGATCTTTAATACTATGAGTTGCTCTTATGTTTGAGTTTCGAACTTTGGGTAAACCATAACTCAAGCCAATGTTCAGATGTCATCTTGTAGAGTTTGCTTGCTCCACCGAAAGATACCCTTTACATATTTTTTTGATTCGTCCTGTTAATCTGTTATGAAAACGACGATCTTCCCTTATTTGCCAGTTTTGACAAAAACCCCATATTTTCTGAAATTGCACTAGCCAGGGCGCCTTAAATACCAGGCACAAATCATCTTGAAGGAAGTGTATCTTCAAAATGAACCCTCCCGGAGTGTTGGGAAGTGGACCCCCCCCCGCACAGTTTAGCCCTTAGACTTAAGCCATGAAGTGGCAGGTAAGGTTTGGGCTACAGTGGACTTGAAGGCTCTGCCAATTCATTGCCAATCAGCGGTCCACTGTAAAATTTCGAAGCTCAACAGCATTGTTTACGCAGAAAGAGCGGTGATAAGACAGTAACGCAATACATGTGAGTTCACAGCCAAAATCCATGCGCTTCATAAGAACGTTACGTGAGACATTTCTATGATAGAGTCTTCAAAGCGTTAAGCTAAAAAAAGCTGATTTTAGTCCGCACTGTTTCAGGAAGTCCGAAAGTGAGAGCAAATTTGAGGTGAAGAATATGGAGTAAGTTAATGTTTGGAAACCTCCTTGCACTCATGCCTTATCTTGTTTGACGCAGCATTTCGTTTTTTCTTTCTTCTTCTTTCCATTCTAGTCTAGATAATCTAAAGGCAAAAATCAAGATCATGAAGGATTTCATAACTAAGCTTGTTTAGCTTAGAGGAATGACAAAGGGAAAAATAGAGACGCGTATATCTCTCAGGACAAATGTATCTTTGAAACTTGTTTATGTGGATACGGCTGACATCAACACATGTCTTGAATACCAGGCACAAATCATCTTGAAGGAATTGGATATGGGTATATGTCAAGTCGGCATCTTTTTTTGAACATCCAATCAAAATCGGAGAGCTCCACTTTGATATGCCAGTATTTCTTTGCTTTAGGGCCATAGTTTAGAAACTCTGATGGCAGGTCCAGGCAGAAACGCCATGGCATCTAAACAACATTTTATTGCCTTAACAACATAGCATTGAATGAGAACGGGAATGATGGAAGCAATGTTGGCCTGCACCCACATAAGTAAATTCTTTTGCAAGCATGTCTAGAAATTTTCAGTTTTTTACAAGCGCTGTTTTCAAAAAGTATGAAATGTGACGTGAAACACCGAAAAGGAGACATTTTCATTTTTTTGCCTTATTTTTGTTATCTTATGAGTATGCTACTCCGACTTCTTCTTGAAATCTAACTAATCATTGGCAAAGAGGGAACGAGCGTACCCCAAGGCACATATGCTCGATTTCGAGGTATGGTTCGATTTGGCTTATCTCCCTAGCACTGCCTTCAACTTTAGCTTTTCCAAATTTGTCCGGTGCGACGGGTCCACCTATCGTATCGTCATTATCAGGTGCTGAAATTAAAATTTGAAATGAGTTAAACTTTGCAGTTCTGACTCACTTCCAGGCTCCGCGTCTCGCAACCATACTGTCGCATCATGGAACGGTTTACCGTTACAACGAAGTGTCACTGATGCCCCAGCTGATTGTACCCACCCCACGAGTCTAGGCCACGAGTAGCATAATGGGAGAAGGTACAAGAAGACTAGTACTCGCATTCTGCATTTACACCTTTCATTGCCATATTATAAGTAATGGTCTAAACTCGACAAACTCCATTTAAGTCTGGTGACTAATCACTAAAATAACTCGTTAAGTTAACACTAACGTGTCGGTGTCTTAACAACTTGGCACACCAACTTATTTACTTGTTGGCTATGATTGCATGATGCTGCACTCTGTTACTGCGGGTTGCTCATGCCACTACGGAAAACCAGATTCAATAAATGTAGAAACATATCATTCGATAAAGCTCTCCTAAAGGGTCGGGCATAAATCCGCGCATTGCCTCGCGATTCTCACAATACGACAACTTACGAGTTCATTGCATGCAGAGTATCTCACATTTTGGGGGTGATAGTTTTCCCACACCACTAACCGCGTTCACTAACACAACTGAAGTGCAAGATGATCAGCACGCAATGAACTCGTAACAGTTGTCTTGTTATGGGAATCGCGAGGCGATGAATCGCATGATATATGCTTGGCGCTTAAGATATCCTTGAAACATTTGCACGATGGTTTCTACGAAGCTGAAAATACGGTATTGAAATATTGAAGTATGAAATTTACCACCCTCAGACATTACTCTACCTATACTCTTTATAGAGCGATAGAAACATATCGTATTCTTCTCGTGGCCATGTATCAAAAATATGAGAAATGGAATGTAGGCAAAGCAATGTTGGCCTGCTCCCAAATAAGTAAACCTATCTTTGCAAGCATGACTAGAAAATTCCAGTTTTTTACAAGCGCTGTTTTCAAGAAGTATGAAATGCGAGGTAGGAACCAAAAAGGACACTTTTTCGCATTTTTACCTTACTTTCTCTTTCGTATTCTAGTTAGAAAAAAATAAGTGATTGTTTTCGAAAATATTTGATTAGGAGAGTCTACAGTGAACAGATTGGAAGTGGGTGGGTTTTTAGACGTTCGATTGTGAGTTCAAACTTAGCAGGAATCAATCTTTGCGCGGATGCTTTGATTCCCCCTTGTAGAGCTTGCATCGCTCAAACAATCTGATCTATGAGAGAGCATCACTGGTAACAAGCTCCTTTTCAGCTATGAAAGAGTAGTAGACTAAACTTATTCTTTTTTGCAAAATTGATTGAAACAAAAAACCGTCTAAGAAACGAAAGCGTGCAGTAAAGAATGCGCCCCAAGCGGCTATTTATGTGAGCAGCTTCGATAAAATCGCAGCATATTTTTATTTTTGATATAGAAAGTTGGTAATTGCTTTGATGTATTGCCGAAATTGGCGTCCTGAAGCATTGGTAAACCATGGAAAAGAGATCAAAGCCTCAGGACATCAATTCGAAAAGTTAACGACCCAGCAACAATGACAAAGCATAATTAATTTTGTGAAACGTTCGGAAATGGCACGGAGATGAAACTCTAAAAAAAACAAAAGCTGTCCCGAAGCATTGCTAAACCTTGGTAAAGAGATCAAAGCTTAAGGCATTAATTCGAAAAGTTAACGACCCAGCAAACAATTTGACAAAGGATCAATATCATGAGACGTTCGGAAACAGCATGGCGATAAAATTCTAAAAAAGACAAAAGCATCCGCATAGAGCAGAAGACTCGATTCTTCCCCTCTAACGCATTTTGACACGATTATTCCCAGTATTCTTCGCAGAGTGAAGCGCTGTTCGAGTGAAGTCGATTTGAAGAAGTGCTAATGCACTGCAAAAGCAAGTTTGCGCCATATTCTTTGCTTTTTATACAATACCGCTCATGATTCGTCAGAAAGTCGCCAAGCAGTGGCGCACTCCGGCGCACTCCGCTGCTCTCTTGGACTGCGGCGGAGTGCGGCGGAGTGCGGCGGAGTGCGCCGCAGTCCAGGGACTTTTTCGGCTAATTATGAGCGGTATGGTATGTCAAACTTTTCATGAAGTTGTGAAGGCATGTAGCCGCCAAAACATGTGATTTAAATTCCAAATTATCTCTTCTTTAAACCTGGACATCTTGATGTACTCATTCTATGTTATTTTGTGCCAGATTTAGGTTGGTACCAGGGCCCTGCGGGGGTTGCGCTTTCACAAGCTGGATATCGTTTTTGGCCCGAAAAAGCAAAGGGGAAGTCGTATTTTGGGGTCCGGGGCGGAGCCCAAATTCATCATTCCTTGTTGATTGAACTTAGATTCCAGCAATGTGAAGATTCTGTGCTCCGATCACTAGCCTGCCCGCAGGCGGGAATTCAAATCGCAATTCTTGCAAGAGGAAAATAACAAAATAGGCTCGTTTTCAATGCACAAGTAACGATATGGCACCAAATTTGCTGTGTAGTTGGAGGACCATAAGCACAAAAAAGTATGAAGAATTATGAGAAACTTATGTGAATTTAAAAAATAGTAAGTATTTTTCGAAATTAGGTGGCTCCTGCGGCACCTGGGAGCAACCTGAGGTGGCTCCCTGCTTCCATTCACATAATTTTCCGGATTTCTTTACATAAATGTGGACTAGGTCGAGAGCATTACTATATGTTCACATCCGCTTCCAAAACAACCATGGCACCGCTTCGATACCCCCAAAGGTTCACAGCATTATGATCGGCCTCGGAAAGCGCGCTCCAATCGCAATTTCGGCCTCGGTAGATGGTTTTAAGCTACCCTTCGAAGCAATTCGTGGAATTCTTCTATCAATTCAATGATTTTTGATACCTTGCAAGAAAAGTGAACACTTACCAGCCGCTAAAACTGCTTGCACATTTTGGTATGAACAATGCAGTGAAGTTCATTTCCACTTTAAAATTAAAAGGTGTCACTCCAATAAGCCTTTCTGAGGTAAGCTCGTGCAGGAGGGTAAGGGGGAGGGCTGCAGTGCAGAATTGATACTGCAGAAAAGGGGTGGAGAATATAGCCCAAAAGGACGGGAAAGTAGAAGGGCAAAGTGTGGTTTTTGGCCATCCCCTCAAAACGATGACCAAGGCGACCAGGAAAGCCAGGTAGTACTACTATAGTAAGCGCTAAGGCCGCCCATCTTATTATTTGTGTATATCTGTTTGTCAGGGACTTACGGGGGTCAAAAATAGGGTCAAAGGGGAAGTCGTAAGAAATTTTGGCTTCAAAGGGGATATCGTTTTCAAAATTCTGAAATGACACCTCCTGCCTGGCCCTGGTTGGTACGGGGGTATCGTTTATTGACCTTACTTTTCAACAAAGTCGTCGCCTTCGGAGATCTGAAGTAGATTGCAGTTACTCATGTGCGAGATAAGACCGCCTAACCAATCCCCAAGCATCAGTCAGCCTGGATTTCGTCCCGAGGACAACGTACTGAGTCACATGCTGATGTAGTAGAAACTGACCTATGTTCCACCGCGGTGTTAGTGAGTTAGTCAGTAAACGCACAAAGTAGACGGGCGACACTGAGCGTTGCTTAGCAGAATGATCTTTATGTATGTGCAGGCTGTAGCTTACATATTGACAAGAATGGCAAGAGTTCGGTCGTCGATAAGCCTTCATTTTTGTTATTCTGCATGGATTTCTGACAGAAATCCATGCAGAATAACAGAAATGAAGGCTGCTTTCATAGTTTTTCGTGCTATAATCTCTGCTTCGTATAATAAAATTGTGCAATTTACATCAAAATCACCGTCATTATGTAGTTCTATTCTATGCTTTCCTAACGATGGCAACGCACTCGCTCGCCTTTTATTCGCTAAGTGCTCCTTGATTATAACTTTCAACATTCTATCCGTTTCACCAATATATAGTGCGCCATAGAGGGAACTTCGGGAGCAACTGGCTTACAATCCTATTTAGAAGCCATGCTAATCGATCCGTGCGTCCGCCAACACAGCTTATTATCGGACGTATCTCATAAGTAGTCGCAGACATGGAGTGGAGCTCGCTCGGTGTTATTTTGAGCGTCTTTACCAGGTATTAGAATACTGGGCAAACAGGATTCTCTAGCTTTAGTATGCTAATAAGTTTCTTAAAGCGATCAGCCTTACTGATCTTGCTACGCTAACCCAAACTTCATTCAGCTTTTTCATTGCATCTAATAATCCTTTTCAGTGGAGCGCTGGTATATTGTTACGTCAGAGAGATGCGTTTCCGCAATTTCTTTCTCCAATATTTGCGGCATGACTACAAAGTTTTGTCGCTAATGGAAACTCGAATAGAGCGGTCTTTTATAGCTTCGCGCACTTCCCTAAAGCCTTGCCACTGTTCTCACGTCAAGGTTTTAACGCACATGCTTAAATCTACGTAAAACATTCAGAATTTCACTTGAGAGCATGCAAAATCTAGTATCAACAGAAAGCTGGTTTTCTGTAAAAGAGGCGAGTAAAGAGTAATGATAGTTGTTGTGTGACCGATGGCATAAGTTGTGGGTTACTTCCACGCTTAGCTACAACCCTTAACATGTCACGTCTGCGTGACATGTTAAGGATTGTAGCTAAGCGTGGAATTGTAGAATTCGTAGAATAGGATTGTAGAATTTGTTGTCTCTCCTTAATAACTGTCTTCGACATTTTCCTACACAACTTTATTATCTTCGGGTTGTTCTCGGTGAGATTCTTTTATAGCACATTGTTGAAATTTGAAGCCAAGGAATTGTTTTGTAAACGCTATTTACCTGTTAATGTTTGTAAGGAGATTGAGAGCGGATTGAAGTTAATTGCGATTCCGGTTGACGCGAAATCCAGACTCTGCTTGAAGTCCGATCGATTTTCGAGTACACTATGTGAGAAACACTGCGATGCCCAGAAATGTTTGACTAAGTTCACCAGTTTCAAGAGTGCCTAGCTTCAATTGAAGACAAGAGTGCAAGAGTAACGGTCATTAGTAACGTTCAATTATCACCATACGCGAAAGAGTTTTTGAGCCTCGAACCATCACTTTCACCGTCACAAAACATCAACGCTTCTATCTGCCGCAAAGTTATGAGGAACTTGCGCAGACTGCGTGACATGTTAAGGATTGTAATTAAGCGTGGAGGTAACCCACAACTCATGCCATCGGTCACACAACAATTTTACCCCTTCCTCGCTCCTTTTACAGAGAACCAGCTTTCTGTTGATATTAGATTTTGCATGCTCTCAAGTGAAATTCTGAATGTTTTACGTAGATTTAAGCATGTGCGTGTAACGTTGACGTGAGAACAGTGACAAGGCTTTAGGGAAGTGCGCGAAACTATAAAAGAGCGCTCTATTCGAGTTTCCATTATCGACGAGTCGACGAATTCGAAACGCACAAGCGAACCCTGATCGGCGACGCGGCAGCGACGCGCAGTTTTCTCCGCCGAGCGCGACAGTAAGCACAAACTTAGTTTTTTCGCTTTTTGAAGTTTCAGACGTCGATCTTGTGCGCTTGTGTGTTTGTTTTTTTCGCTTTTTGAAGTTTCAGACGGCGATCTTGTGCGCTTGTGTGTGTGTTTCGAATTCATCCCGATTTTCAAGCGTACGATTATTGGAGCATGTAGGAAGGGCAGAACTGGAACCCTTGGTTTTTTGTGACTTCCTTGCATGCACTATTTGCGTTTAGCGTACCGGTGATGTTCCACAATAAAGTGGAATATCAGTAAAGTCAAGTAGATGTATGACAATGGTGGAAAGCAAAGTAAGACCACTTAGAGGAGTTATACGTGCTGACTGTTTACCGATGAAGTATTCTTTCCAGCCTTAATTTATAAACTCAGTTGTTAATATTACTAACAAGGAGAGGATACTTGGTCGAAAGCACCAATTTAGATGAGACATATATCTTCTTGAAGCGCTTGAAACGCTGATTCCAGATCTGTAATTTCTAGCAACGGAGCGCTTTTGTATAAGGAGTTATGAAAAGTGTTTCTCTCTAGGGTTGAGGTGACCCCCAGCAGGTTTCCCCCTATCTATGAGCACTGTAGAGGAGTATCAACTGGTGGCAACTAGCCTAGTGATAAATACTTTGAATGAAAATCACAGTAAGGATTATAATACTCGGTATTTTGGTTTTTTAACATTTATAACTTCGATTCGCATCAATATCATCAGAAATTTTAGGCTTTAGGAGTCTAAAACCATTAAAAAGCTTAACTTTGCCAAAATTGCGATAAAGTTGCATGCGGAGGGAATTAAAACCTTGACACTCTCCTTATCAAACAAGTCACTTACCACTAGGTTAATTGCCACAGTTGGTACTCCTCTACAGTGCTCATAGATAAGGGGAGACTTGCTGGTGGGTGCCTGAACCCTAGAGGAAAACACCCTCATAACTCCTTATACAAAACCGCTCCGCTGCTAGAAAATATAGATTTGGAATCAGCGTTTCAAGCACTTTAAGATGATTTATGCCCCATTTGGATTGGTGCTTTCGACTAAGTATCCTCACCCTGTAAGAAGCGAAAAGTTACGGCTTCTTTGCAAACTTGTTGCCAATTCTGGTCTCACCTGTTTGTAAGTGTAGAAAGCAGAAAAGAATTGGTCTTTGGGTGTAGTTTTCACCAAAAGCTGGAATTCGTTAGAAACTAGTTGTGGTCCTACACTACTACTATATGCAATGTGTACTTTGAGGCTTGAAACCATATGAGGATCTTTATGACAAAGTCAGATCAGCTACTGGGGTGTGGAGTTCCTGAATTGCCGCTCATTATTCGTGAAAAAAGAATCGCGGCGGCCGTGCTTAAACAGCCTCCGCCGAAGTTCACCGAAATTTTCGCATCAGGTCTCTGTTCAGAGTGGACTAGTTCTGAAGGTTACCATTCAGCTACTTCGACATGGCATGCCTTTGTATATACATAACTGCTTTAGCTTAGGGTACAGCAGGTAACGTGGATGATAGTTTTCAGATTCTTTTCCAGTTTTTGCTTACATAGGCTGTTCACTGTGACGATTACAAATTGTTTGATGCCAGAGGACATTGCGAGACGCGGTAGGGGTGGATTTGCAATAAAACAAATCACCATAAATAATTCGCCTTTCACTTTTCAGCAATTATGTTCTCGATTTGGTTGCTCCCCGAAGTCACCAAGGCTCAACTTTTCACCATGTGCAACTTTGACTAATTCTCATTCTTTATTAGGACCCCAAACATAATTTGCTGACCGGCGGATGAGCAAGCATTTCGCAATTCAGTGCCTTTTTTCAGTCTGTGCGGCCTTTCTAAATTAGTAAAGGTGACATTTTGTCGTGACCAAATCCGTCAGTGGGAATTTGACCCTCAGATGTAACGATGCTTCTCCACTGCGTGATATTTCGGTGAAATCAGACTGTGGAGAAAGCCTCTTGGAGATTCGCGGACGATATCCAAAACCATCTACTATGTGCGCATGGCTGTACCCCAAAAATTCCAGACATCAACATTACAAAGTGTGATTCCACTCTGTGACAATAGTACTTGATGATGATCGAGTTCGGAAACCACCCTTGTCGAAAACGAATTCGGAAAACACAAGCGTACTAAGATCGACATCTGAAACTTCAAAAAGCGTTAAAAATTCGTGCTCGCTGTCGCGCTCGGCGGAGAAAACTGCGGTTGCTGCCGCGTCGCCGATCAGGGTACGCTTGTGCGTTTCGAATTCGTCCGACAAGTCTTTGTAGTCATGCCACAAATATTGGGTAGGGAATTGCGGAAACGCATCTCTCTGACATAAAAAATATACCAGCGCTTCACTAAAAAGGATTATCAGATGCATGAAGGCTGGATAAGAAACTTATTAGCAGGCTAAAGCTAGAGAATCCTGTTTGCCCAGTCTAACACCTGGTAAAGACGCTCAAAATAACATCGAGCGAGCTCCACTCCATGTCTGCGACTACTTTAGAGGTACGTCCGATAATAAGCTGTGTTGGCGGACGCACGGATCGATTAGCATAGCTTCTCAATAGGATTGTAAGCCAGTTGCTCCCGAAGTTCTCTCTATGGCTCACTAAATATTGGTAAAACGGGTAGAATGTTGAAAGTTATAATCAAGGAGCACTTAGCGAATAAAAGGCGAGCGAGTGCGTTGCCATCGTTAAGAAAGCATAGAGTAGAACTACATAATGACGGTGATTTTGATGTGAATTGCACAATTATACGAAGGAGAGATTATAGCACGAAAAACTATGGAAGCAGCATGGATTTCTGTCAGAAATCCACGCAGAATAACAAAAATGAAGGCTTATCGACGACCGAACTTTTGCCATTCTTGTCAATATGTAAGCTACAGCCTGCACATATATAAAGATCATTCTGCTAAGCAACGCTCAGTGTCGCCCGCCTACTTTGTGCATCTACTGACTAACTCACTAACACCGCGGTGGAACATAGGTCAGTTTCTACTACATCAGCATGTGACTCAGTACGTTGTCCTCGGGACGAAATCCAGGCTGACTGATGCTTGGGGATTGGTTAGGCGGTCTTATCTCGCAGATGAGTAACTGCAATCTGCTTCAGATCTCCGAAGACGACGACTTTGTTGAAAAGTAAGGTCAATAAACGATATCACCGTACTAACTTAGATCTGGCACAAAATAACACAGAACGAGTACATCAGGATGCCCAGGTTCAAGGAGGAGAGAATTTGGAACTCAAATTACGTGTTTTGGCAGCTACATGCCTTTGCAACCTTATGAAAAGTTTGACATACCATACCGCTCATAATTCGCCGAAAAAGTGTCTGAACTGCGGCGCACTCTGCCGCACTCCGCCGCAGTCCAAGAGAGCAGCGGAGTGCGCCGGAGTGCGCCACAGTTCGGCGATTTTTTTGACGAATTATGAGCGGTATTGTATGAAAAGCAAAGTATATGGCGCAAACTTGCTCTTGCAGTGCATTAGCACTTCCTCAAATCGACTTCACTTGACTCTGCGAAGAATACTGGGACTAATCGAGTAAAAATGCGTTAGAGGGGAAGAATCGAGTCTTCTGCTTTATGCGGAAAACTGAGTCATTGAAGGCAGGCTGGGTCGGCGAAACTCACTCAAAAGAATAACGCGGTAGACTCCTTATTGCCCAAGTATGAAAACTGTGCAATCCCGGTTGCCAGCATGCCTTCCTTGCCGAGAAAATTGCTCTTAAACTTATACGCGCAGGCCATTCTTACACGCATCCGGACGTGTTGGCAATTTCCTTCTCACCATTGGGCGTCATCAGCCTTGCTGCATCGTGTAAAAATGCGTTATAGGGGAAGAATCGAGTCTTCTGCTTTATGCGGAAAACTGAGTCATTGAAGGCAGGCTGGGTCGGCGGAACTCACTCAAAAGAATAACGCGGTAGATTCCTTATTGCCCAAGTATGAAAACAGTGCAATCCCGGTTGCCAGCATGCCTTCCTTGCCGAGAAAATGCCTTCCTCGTCCAATTCCGAAGGGAAGGGCATTGAAAGACGCTCGTTTTCGGTGTTTTCAAGCTCTTAAAAGTGGATTTTCGGAATCAGAGTATTGAATAACCCCAGGTAAGTAAAAATTTTACTAAGTTGAGATTTGCCAAGCCACTGCCTTTAGCTTTTCGAATTAATGTCTTAAACTTTGGTCTCTTTTCCATGGTTTAGCAATGCTTCGGGACGGCTTTTGTCTTTTTTAGAATTTCTCATGCCATTTCTGAACGTTTCATAAAAATATTGATGCTTTGTCAATTTTGTTGCCGGGTCGTTAACTCTTCGAATTGTTGTTTAAGCTTTGATCTCTTTTCCATGGTTTAACAATGCTTCGGGACGCCAATTTCGGCAATACATCAAAGTAAATACCAATTTTCTATATCAAAAATAAAAATATACTGCGATTTTATTGAAGCTGCTCACATACTGTTCATGTGTGGCGAGGTGTTCTGCCTTTGAATGAGTTTATGTTTTTATTTCGTTTTTCTCTGCTACGCTCTGTCTGAGTCTCACGCTCAGATAATCACCGGGGGCAGGGGGTCCGCAAACTCGCGCTTTTTTTGGCGGTCAGCAGAATTTTGAGGCGTAGCCAAACCTTCAGCCGGTGGAACTTCCTCTATGATCGCATAGAGCAGCAGTGAGCTCGAAAAAATTTAGATGCGACTTTCGCAGATTTAGATTTGATCCTAAGAAGCAAAAACTGGGATTTTTAAGCTTAAAATTCTATATCTCACCGGGGATGATACAGCCTGAAATTTTTATAATGGTAAGCAAAAGGATGGCCTCGTATTCCAGCAAAATTGCAGCCAACAAACTTCAATACCTCCGGAGAAATTTAGATGCGACCCAGATACGATCCCCCTACCCTCCTTTCCTTTTTTGCTACCAAACATAAATCAATAAAAAAATCCGCAGTCTACAAAATAACACCAGATGTTGCACAGATATGCTATCGAAGTGCAGGTAAATCGCAAGGGCCATATGAAAAGCACTACAAAATGATTTACAAATATTGACCGTCACCGTTGGTAAAGATATGCGATTTTGTCGAGTGTGTGAGATTACAGTGAGGCTCGGAAGCAGAATTTTTAGGCTATTGTGTACGTCCAACATCTTTAGCACAAGTACACACCTACAATAATTTTTGGATTTCCGCAAGTTTTTTTTTAAATTTTCAGGCATACTTCAGGCCAGCAAGCTCGGTCCCCGCATTCGACACCAATTTCTACATAGGGACATTTCCAAACCACAAAAAGTGACTAAAAAACTTATTTAATACCTTTTGCGCATATTCTCCTATGGAAAAAACCGTTTTAGCGCCGTCCAGAACGATGTCAAAATCATGCATGAGCACGGTACTTTGAAAATTCGTAACCAAAGTCAGGGGAAGGCTGAGAGGGCAATGAGCAGGTTTTGTAGTATGGTGCCAAGACAATTGAAGCTAAAAGTTGCAGCCGCACAGAAGCAGTAAGCTTGAAAAAATTTAGATGCAGCTCTAGCAAATTTAGATGCGATCCTAAAAGTCAAAAACTGAGAATTTTGAGCGCAAATTACCTTAACTCACTGGAAACGCAACAAAACAGCCCGAAATTTTTTTGAAAAAAGAAGGAGGATGGCCTCGTCTTGCAGCAAAATTGCAGGTAGCAGGCCTTTATAGCGGCGAAAAAATTTAGATGCGACCCAGATACGACCCCCTTTTTTTCATTTTTTGTTGCCATATATAGGATTTTGAAAATATCCACAGGCTATGAAATATAACCAGATTTTACATAACTGTAGCAGAGCATCTCCAAAGTACTGTTAAATTGTATGGGCTCTTGAAAGACATAACAAGAAGTTTTGAAAAATTATCGATGGTCATCGCGGTTTTTCCGTGAATAGCCTGGGCAGTCTTTTCCTGACTTTAGTTACGATTTTTCAAAGCACCGTGCTCATGCATTTGACATCGTTCTGGATGGCGTTAAGACGACTTTTTTACAGAAAATATGTGCAAAAGGTAGGAAATGAGCGTTTTAGTCGAAAACATATTTTGCTCTTTGAAGATAATGTTTCTCTTTCCTGTAAAAAATTAGTGTCGCTCACAGGTGCGATAAGGTAGAATGACTCCTCCAGGGTGAAGGAAGTCACAGTGGTCGCAGCCTTTCCAGGGTGAAGGTGTTTCACTTGGTAGAGAAATTATAAAATGTCGACGGGGGGGGGGGGAGCCATGGTGTTTTCTCATCATTTTTCCTAGTCAAAGTTCATAATTTATTCCTCACCATCACTGGTTGCCTTTTTTCTGAAATGTGAACCGATATGCTGCTGGATTAGCGCGAAATTATATTTCTGACCAGCACCTTGTATTCTTTTACATGTCCTTTTCCCTTTTTTACATCACTCTGCCTGTTTTCGAAGTTACCTAGAAGATGTGCATGCGAGAATATTTGTTTCGGATAAAGTTAGACAATTTTTGAGCATTTACGAATTTTTTTAAAGAAGAAATTCATAATTTCTGTAGATGAACAGCAACGTCAGCAAGGGAATTGTTTTTAAGACTACCCTGTCTCCCGCTTTTAGAAAATATATAGTTTGTCTGGAGTCTTTTGAAAAAGTGCCTGGGTGAAGGGTGTCCTAGTGATTTTTGGAGATCTTCGAGTTTTTAACATAAAAAGAATTCATAACTTTTGTAGATGAACATATTTTACGGCGAGATGGTCACCACTGGAATCGCCTCGTCCTCTTTCAGAAAATATATACCTTGCATGGGGTCCGTTAGAAAAAGTGCCAGGTGAAGGGTGGGTGAGACTTTTATAATGGGGGTGCTCAAGTAGACGTCCTTTTAGAATGGTAAAAAAGCCTGTACTTGAGCACTCCCATTATAAAAGTCTCACCCACCCTTCCATCCGGCACTTTTTCTAATGGACCCCAGGCAAAGTATTAGGTTGAACCGAAAGTTCTGTCGCACCATTTTCAAAAAATCATAACTTCTTTCCCTCACGGTGATTTTGCTCAACTTAAATTTTTTCAGAAAGCGTAAGGCATGCGGTTTTCAATGGTTCCCCGATGACTTTACAACATGCTCAGATTGCAGAGATAAAAATGAAAGAACGAGATCATCCGAAATTCGGAATTTTTAAGCAACAATTCTAGAAATTCAGAAACAGTGCGATGAAATCCAGAAAAGCATTATCCTAATTTTTCTTACATTTGATTACTATCTGAGTCAAGTTTGTGCTGATCGAGGCCTTCTTTCAGAAGTTATGAATTTTTGAAAAAAAATGCCAAAAAACCCATTTCTTAAGAATTCTTAGGAAATTGATTTTTCGGCATTATTTTTCAAAAAATCATAACTTTTGAAAAAACGGCTCGATCAGCACAAACTTGACTCAGATAGTAATCAAATGTAAGAAAAATTAGGATAATGGCTTTTCTGGATTTCATCGCACTGTTTCTGAATTTCTAGAATTGTTGCTTAAAAATTCCGAATTTCGGATGATCTCGTTCTTTCATTCTTATCTCTGCAATCTGAGCATGTTGTAAAGTCATCGGCGAACCATTGAAAACCGCATGCTTTACGCTTTCAGAAAAAATTTGAACTGTGCAAAAGCGTTCTGAAGAAAAGAAGTTATGATTTTTTGAAAATGGTGCGACAGAACTTTCGGTTCAACCTAATATATATTTTCTGAAAGCGGAGGACGAGGCGGTTCCAGTGGTGACCATCACGCCGTAAAAGATGTTCATCTACAAAAGTAATGAATTTTTCTATGTTAAAACTCCAAAATGTCCAGAAATCACTACCCACACCCGTCACCAAGCACCTTTTTCAACACACTCCTCCATTTTTGTACATAAACAATTCACGTACAAATAGCTCCTTTGCTTAACCTTACTCCACTGTTGATTTTTTTCTCTGCTTTTGATGAAGGGTTCACCTTGGTCCCGGCTCAGGGGTGAAGAGGGGGTGAGAAAATTCTCACACTATCGCACCTGTGGTGTCGCTTACGAGGACGAAATGCGAGACTGTCATTACATTTTGAAACTTTTCAATTTCCAGAACCATTGTCAATATCTTTTGTCAGTGAAATATGAATGAGTTATACCGAATATTCATAAACGGCGGAAGAGTTTATTATCTGTCTCTAGAAAATGATTCATTATATTAGGTTGTCCGGAAATTAATGCAGGTTTTGAATTCCAACCGCCATAAGTCATACACTTCTCATTTCTAAATAGATTGCAATATACCATTCGATAGAGCAAAGCAAGCTCTACAAGATGGCTATCTTAATTCAACAACAGCTCTGATCCACTACGAATTTCGAGCCAAAGACTAAAAAGATCCAACTGCCCGAAAAATTGAGAAAAATCGTAACTCACTTCATAAAAATCCTACAAAAATTCTAACTCGCTCACGTAAATGCAATCCACATAAGGCATCTATATACGCTGTTGCCGTATTTTTTCCCTGTTGAAAATCAAGAAAACGGAAATTTTAGCGCATTTGTCAAAGTGGTGTTGTGCCGTTCTCACATGAGCAGTTGTATACTACAAACCTGTAGAAGTACAGACGTAAATTTGCAGCTCTCTACAAACTTTAGTTCTCGAGAAATATGAATTTTAGCATGGACCACATGACTAGGGAAAACTGTATTCGATATTTCTCAAGAACTAAAGCTTGTAGAGAGCTGGAAATTTACGTTTGTACTTCTACAGGTTTGTAGTATACAACTGCTCATGTGAGAACGGCACAACACCACTTTGACAAATGCGCTAAAATTTCCGTTTTCTTGATTTTCAACAGGGAAAAAATACGGCAACAGCGTATATAGATGCCTTATGTGGATTGCATTTACGTGGGCGAGTTAGAATTTTTGTAGGATTTTTATGAAGTGAGTTACGATTTTTCTCAATTTTTCGGGTAGTTGGATCCTTTTAGTCTTTGGCTCGAAATTCGTGGTGGATCAGAGCTGTTGCTGAATTAAGATAACCATCTTGTAGAGCTTGCTTTGCTCTATCGAATGGTATATTGCAATCTATTTAGAAATGAGAAGTGTATGACTTATGGCGGTTGGAATTCAAAACCTGCATTAATTTCCGGACAACCTAGTAAAATAGTCAATTATAATAACCCTGAAATAAACCATTCCCATGCTGCCTCTTGGTTGTTAGGTTGCGAGGGTTGGGGGGCGGTAGGGGATATGTGGGGGGGGGGGGTACGGATGGGTACTTCAAGGGGAGGGGTAAAAGAGGGCCTAGGATCGCATGACCCTGAGTGCGACTCTCAGCTGCCAGACCCGGGTTCGATTTCCCGCTCAGGGAATCCTTTGTGCCACTAAGGTTGGCTCCAAAAAACAGCTGATTTCTCCACAGATCCTAATATATAAAAAGAATCTGTTCCTCAGAATTCAAAGGTATCTTCACTTTAAGGCCATATTTCACCCCCAAAATGAATGGAATTCAAAAATCTAAGAGCGTTTTCGCTTAAGAGCTTTTCCTGTTTTTTTATTGGTACCATTTTCTTCGATTTATCTTCAGTGGTTGGTGAGTTATGAGCGTTCAAAGTTAGGTCATCGATTATAAACGCTGCTGCTTCTTGAATTATATTATTCGTGGTTCTGATGACACACATATGAAGTTTATGTAGCTTTGAGTATTTACAGAACGCTAAAAGCTTATACAGATGTTGTCCAAGTTCGACTCTCGATTAATCTCGGCATGTTGCAGACAGAAGATCGTCTCGGAAGGGCAGACCCTCCACTTCCTTCGCCGCTGTTTGTGCGAACAAGTGATCCCGAAGTTCATTTCTCAGAAGCAACTATACCATCTATGCGGTTTACCAAATGGAAGCTCACAGATAAAGAAGATTGAACAACGTCTTCTTCGTACTGCCCTAGGGCAAAACAAGGTCTTCTGTATTGGTTATTGTCTAAGTATTTGTGTAAAGAACAATGTTGTGGACTTTATGTTGATGAGCGCCTTTGAAAGAAAATCGTGGAGGAGTGAAATGTGTCTGTGATCGTATCCGATCTAATTCCAAATCTAGACTGCAGGAAAAGTTCAAAAGGTTAGTGGATCAGGAACAAAATCGTGTTTTGCGGGAGCCAAGTAGTGCAAGTTGTAATATCAATAATCACAATTGTGCTCTTAATGTTTCTGATGATGTGCTTAATCGCCCTCGTGTTTCAGTGATAGGCAATGTACTCATCTGAGAAAATGCGCTTTCATTGTTGGTTCTTGGTCCAAGTTTCGCTCCTTCTCAATCGATAGGACCTAGGATATCTCGCAAGATTGTGGGAAACCTCCAATTTGTTCGCGAAAGACTGCGCCAGCGAGCCAGTGATATGGAACGCGTACGAAGTGATCAAAGTGTTTCAGCCATAAATGCCTCCAATTCCGTTTTCTAAGCTGATGCACAAGCCTCAAGAGCCCAATCAGGTAGTAGATACTAAATTTCGGTTTTTGCCACATCGTTTTTCTCAACACTCAGCCGATTCAGCAAAATGCACCAAAATAGTAAGTTAACGACTGCCCAATGCCGCGGCCTCCGTGAACTCCGTGATCTTTGCGCTGCTGGTGAGATTAAACTATCCGTCAGTGACAAAGGAGGGAACTTGTTGGATTATCATGTGAATTGGACATGGCTATTACAGAGAATCACTTAGCGGAAAACACGGTGTATAAGAGTTCTCAGAGAATGAATTCGGGAGACAATACCGCCACTTAAACAAAGTTTGGGTTGAGGTTTCACAATCTGAGGGACTACTAAGAGCATTATAACGGTCTTAAGAGTGATTTCCCTATATGCCCAGTACTTTACACTCTGTTAAAGACCCACAAGCTAGCTTTTGCCGGTTTCGCATCAACCAATCCTAGGGATCAAGGTCAGACCAATTATTAGGTTGTCGGATAATTTCTGTTACACTTTTTATTTTAATTCTCAAAAATCTCAGAAGCTTTGAAAAGATCTCATGTTCACAGCATATGGGCAGGGTCAAAAGGCCTACTCAAGGGTACCCTCGCATCCGCGATCTCTTGCGCAAAACGTCCACTTTGTGGCTGAAAATCCGATTTTTGTAAATGAGCTGGCGTTCTTTCAGGTGATGAGCGATAGACCGGGCAATGTGATAATCAGGAAGGGCAAAGTTTGTAGCGTTTAGCTAATATGGGGGGATAACGCAGACATGTCTGCACACGTTTTTCTGAGTGGTTCAAATCTCAGTGTGCGCTATGTTTGCAATCATCGGTTTACAAAGAAAACGTCTTCAAAAAATCTCGAAAAATCATTTTTATGTTTTCCGTATTGATTTCTATTCAACGCACCTAAAAAGAAAAATGTAGGAAGAATTTTGAATTTTTTGATATTTTCTCCACCCCTCGTTTTGAAACGCTAGAGGCACCGAAACGCTTCCATGTAAGAAACAATGCCAAATTACGTTCTAAAAAAATTCTGGAAGAGGAAAAGCGCAGGTAGATGCAGTGAAAAAGATCAAACAAAAACTGAAAAGTTTGACTGCTACAAAACTGCCGTAAACTTGTTGGTCATTAGTGCACTTGCGGCAGCAATCATGCTGGTGGGTGGATCCTGCTGTGTCCTAAGCGTGTTGCAAAGCTAGGGTTTTCAGAAAGCTTCTGGAATTTCCTGGAAAATTTAGAAAAAAGTGTAACAGAAATTATCCGACAACCTAATATTAGCAATGCTGGTGGGCCAACGGACAGGATCTCCTGGTTTTTGAATTTGGTGTTATCTCAGCTGTTGAAGTTCGTGCCCTCGCATCTTTCCAACACGGATATGTTTTTAGATCGTCTGCACGAAACCGTGTTGACCAGGGATGCGTGGTAGAGTCTTTCGACGTAACCTTTGCTTTACACCAACGTTTGTAACAGCTACGCCATGAAGCAACATTCGAGCTACTTCTGGGGCATCAATACTCGTTGAATCTTCATGGTTTAGCATCAGGGGGATCATGGTACTTCTAAAGGAGTGTCTCCAATGTACAGTCTTCCGGCGGTGTGGTCGCTATTACAAACAAATTAGAGGACTCGCTATGGGACAGCGTTTAGCAACGACATTGGCTATCGTCTTCATGTTTAAGATAGAATCTCCTGTACTCGCACGGAAACCACTTCTCTTCTGCCGTTACGTCGATGACTGCTGCATAGTATGCTCCACCCAGGGAGAGTGTCTCTGTTTTGACATCCTCAAGCAGTCTCGTCACATTAAACTGACACGGGAGAAGCCAAGTGACAATTGGCTGCCGTTTTTGAATGTCGAGTTGCAGCTGGCAGAGAATGGTTGGAGAACTCGATGGTATCGAAAACCCAGCAGCAAGAACATTCTTATACACTGTTTTTCAGCGCACCCCCGGCAAGTTAAAAAATCAGTTGTAAGAAAAATGTTCAGAACTGCTGTGAAGGTTTCCTTTGACGAGCAACAAAAGGCTTATTCCATGGCCTTAGCTGACAGAGTAGCTCGATCTAGCATTTACAAGACCTTTGGGCACGCTTATGCAAAAAAGGTGGTTACAGAAACCGATGGAAAGATCACTTTCTCCTGCCGTATATCTCAGAGGAATTGAGCAAGAAGGTCAGAAGATTAGTACTACAAGCGTACTTCAGGATTGGATAAGGGTAGTTGACATACCCTTTACAAACCTCAAACATCAGCTAGTACGAAATTGGGAATAAGATAGGCTTTGCATGACTCCAGGATGCATCATATGCCCGCAGGGCAGGGAAGGCGACTGCATGGTTGCGGGAGTGGTGTACCTTATCACCTGTCAGACATGTGGAGGCACGTGCATCGGCGAGACGGGGCGGCCGCTATGTATACGCGTCAAACACCTAGACGGGCTCAAAAAATCGGACACGGCAACTCCACTGGGCAAGCATCGCAGACAGTTCCATAATGACGCAGAGATACGCGTGGAGGTCACAATCTTAACGTACAAATCCGAAATCCTAGCGCGCAAACTTTAAAAGCGTTTTGGATTACCTCCGAAACTCCAAATTTGAAAGATGAGTGCATAGGCATCGCTAATGAGTTGGCGCCTTATCAGAGCCTTTGCGGCTTTTGAGGTCAAGTTGAGGCCAGGCGAATAGGTCTATAAGAAAATAAGAGCTCAGTTACTGGTATAGTGGTCTGCAATACCACTTTGTCGGCATCTGTTTAGGTAAGCATCAGTTTAATCCTGCATTCACTTTCGAGTTCTTGGTTCGCTGACGCATTGGGCGTCTTCCTGAATCTCGAGGCGGTGTTTGATAGGATAGTTCACTTATGCATTCGATAATCCCAGACTCCGAAGAAGGCGATACCGCCGAAACGTTAATTGAATAAAAGAGATACTAATCCCGGTGGCCAGCTAAACAAGCCACAACAAGCTTATACAGATGCTTCCAGTCATTTTTATAAGTCGTTGTGGAAGTAATCAAAGTACAGTCTAGAATTTTTTTAAACGGCTGCTGCAGAGCGACGACTTTTAAAGAAATAAGTATGGATTAACACGTTTCGGACCGGTGCTGCACATGGTGCAGCACGCTGCTTTGGAAGATATTTTTGATGTTTACAGGAAGTTTTCTTTCAGTCCAAGATTATCAAATCTTCAAGCTATTCCAACGTCTTCAAGACTATGGAATGCGTGTTCGCCGTGAAAAGTGTCATTTTGCTGAGCCTAGCATAATATTTCTCGGATTTACCGTCGACGCGGAAGGAAGACGCCCTGATCCCGAGAGGATTGCTGCCATCGCCCATATGCCGCCACCCCAAGATGTAAAGCAGCTCGAATCTTATCTTGGGATGGTTTCGTCTTACTCGTCTTTCGTGCCAAGGATGCATTCACTTCGCGGACCACTGGTCGCATTAAAGAAGAAAGACACACCGTTTGTCTGGAGTAAGGAGTACCAGGAAGCCTTCGACCGCCTTCGCGAAGTCTTGACCTCGGATCTTCTGCTGTGCCATTACGACCCGAAAAAGCCGATCATCGTTGCCGCTGACGCAAGCAACTATGGAGTCGGAGCCGTGATTTCTCTTGATTTCTCACCGCTACCCGGACGGATCGGAAAAGGTCGTTTGTCATGCGAGCCGCGCATTGACGGCACCAGAGAAGAAATACTCACAGATTGAGAAAGAGGGATTGGCCCTAGTTTTCGCCGTCAAGAAGTTTCACCGCTACATTTATGGACGAAGATTTACACTGCTCGCGGACCACCGCCCTCTACTCACCATATTCGGGAGCAAGAAAGGAGTACCGGCCTACACAGCCAACCGTTTACAACGATGATCGATGACACTACTTGCCTATGATTTCGACATCAAGTACTGCTCTACGACATCGTTTGGACAGGCTGATGCTCTCTCCCGACTGCTTTCCTGCCGGAGTGCGCCGGATGAAGACGTCATTATTGCTACTGTAGAAGCTGATGTCACCGCCACTCACGAGGAAGCACTCAACCAGCTGTTACAGTGGAAGACGTACTTTCTGCTATGGAGAAGGACGCCATGCTGATGGAGCTGCTCAATAGTCTTCAAACGGGACGTTGGCCAAATGCACTTCCGGGAACGCCGTTGTTCAACTACAGAAGTCAACAGAAGGAACTCTCCGCTTACAACGGATGCATTTTCTTCGGATCCAGGGTTGTCGTACCCACCTCGTTGAGAAAGAAGATTCTCCATATGCTGCACGACGGACATCCTGGACAAACCCGTATGAAGCTGCTCGCTCGCAATCACGTCTACTGGCCTGGTATAGAAGAAGACGTCAAGATGACTGTGGAACGCTGTCAGAATTGTCAACTTGCCGCTAAGAATCCAGTAAAAGCTAAATTAACTTCATGGCCGATCGCAAGTCGCCCGATGGAACGTCTGCATGTTGATTTCGCAGGACCGCTCTATGGACACATGTATCTCGTTGTCGTAGATGCGTATCCCCGCTGGCCTGAAATCGTGGAGATGCAGTCGACTACGTCACAAGCGACCACGCAGGAACTCATGAAGATCTTCGGCCAAGTTGGATTCCCAGAAACGCTTTTTCGGACAATGGCACCCAATTCTCTTCCCAGTTTTTCGGAATTCTGCAGGAAGTACAGGATCAAAGTTCGGACACCGCCATTCCACCCGCAGTCAAATGAACTTGCTGAACGCCTCGTGGGAATTTTCAAGAGAGGACTTTTGAAGCTACAAAGGGAAGGAAACCTCCCGGAAGCTTTATCGAAGCTACTGCTATGCTACCGCTGTACTCCCTGCCCGTCTTCGCCTGAAAATCGTTCGCCTGCCGAGATGTTTCTAGGACGACGGATCGATACCCCGCTCTCACGTTTGGTCACTGACGCTCGGAGTGCCACACTAAACTACTTCCCCGGATCGAAACCGGCGATGAAAGCAATGTACAACCGCCGACATGGAGCCAAGAAGAGGAAATTCGAAGTCTACGATGCCGTCTACGTTCGCGACTATCGTAATCCATCGAAGCCTACTTGGACTCCAGGACGTGTACAATCAAGGAGAGGACGCTCACTCTACAACGTGCATGTCGAAGGATTCGTATGGAGACGCCATGCCAACCAGCTACGTCCTCGCGTAGTTCCCGACGCCACCACCACGCTGTTGAGAGAGTTCAACCTTCTGGATTTGGATTCTGGATTCTGCCCCCTATACCGCCTGCCGTTTCCGTTGATGTTCCCGCTTCCCAGGACGCCCCTCTTGCTGATGGGATACCACCAACTTCCGATGTCGCTGCCGCCGATGCCGAACCAGTGGACGCTGATGTTTCCGTCACTCTACCGTCTCCGCCACCTGTTCGCCGCCGACCGCAAAGGGCAGATCAACCACCGTGCCGCATCGTGATCGACCCGTCACAGAAGAGATACAATTGATAACTTAAGGGGAGAGATGTTGGAGAGTAGCATTGTATTTATTATTGTTTGTATGTTGTTGTTTAGCGATCTGGTCTATTGGTGTTGTATTGACCTATGCGCGGGATCTGAGCGCTATATAAGGCGTTCCCTGCTAGCTAAGCTCATTCGTTCGTCTCGTCTTATCTTCTGTTCTTGTTCATATCCGGTCTACTAATAAATCTAGTATTCTACAAGTGTCCCGGACCTACCACAAGTACAAGTACAAGTAGAAGGCTACAACAAGATCAAAGGCCTGAGCTTCTACTTTTCGAATGACTCTGTAGAGTTGCGCCGCCGCCGATACTTGTTTAGGAGATATGAGCGCAAATCGAACAACTTGCAACGAAGTGCGACAACGCGAACGACGCGTGCAACGTCGCAACTTCTCTTTGCTTCGATATCAAAGGGAAAAACCGTAGTTTTGATACTGATGTGTACAGTGTACAACATAGATAGTTTTGGATACTATTAGAAACTGAGTCCTTGTTCCTATCATTCAGGAAAGCACAGAGATCCTTTTCAAGTGACAAAATTCAAACACTTCAAATTCACTCAGAACTCCGGGTATGCAACTTATTTGACAAGCAGTTTACAGATGTAGCACACAGTCTACAAATAAGGTCCCTTTGTTGGCTAATGGCTGAAAGTGCACTCTTTTTCGCCGTGCGCGATTTCGTGGTCCGAAACGTGTTAAATGAAAGGAGCACGTATCATGGATGATTTGCATTACTCTAAAATCACAAGCAAAAAAGGTTTCGTTCCCTTCTTTTGCTTAGGCTAAATGCGCCATAGATTTGGCGGGCTCCACAACAGATAAAAACTATGTTCATTTCAAGTGCGCCAGCTTAATCGCAGTTTCATCAAGCAGAGAAGAAGATATTATATAAAAAGTGGAGTAAGGTGAAAAGAAGAACGAACGAAACGACAAATTACCTTGTAACAGGGATACTCTGTACCCCATTAGCGCTAAATTCTAAGATTCACTTCTTTTTTCACTGAACTTCAGCGATCACACAGCTATTCGTAAACTACCATCAACTGAGTAAGGGAAACCAGGGAGAATGGGCCAGATCAAGCGCCTCAATAGTAGATAATCTTCACTCCCTCTCTCACTTGCATCTTGAGAACCAAGACGGATTTACTATCCGATCGTCTCCATAATGTGGAATCTCGCGCGAGCGCGATAAAACAGTACTCATGATGGAATGTAGAGGCTTATTCCTGACAATGGCGGTCGCTTTGCGAAGCGGATGCCAACGGAAGTTTGAGTGGGCAGCCGTTTTCGTTTGAGACTAGCTGATAACACTCCGTAAGTACAGTACGGCACTGTTATGAATTCACTCTGGAAATCATCATCATATTGGGCTCTTGTTGATGAAAATGTCCGTAACTTTGCTGTATGGTGCGCATTTTAGCCGACCATGACTCAAAACTGCTTCCGATCCCTTGAACATTGAAGAGAGAGTAGAAGATTGCAAAACCCCATTTGTAGCTATACGATGTTATAAATCTACAGGGCTTTTCAACATAAGAGTCACAACCTCCGCTTGCGCGACTCCTCCAACGCGGCCGCCTCGCTCAGGCCGCGCGCGGCGTTTGCGGAGTATCGCCCGGGCTTTTGCCAAGCTTCAGTAGACGCGCAGCCAGCGCCACGAACGCTGCGCGGACCTAAGCGTGGCGGCCGAGCGGGGCGGCTGTGACACTCAGGTTGTAAAGCCCTGTACCTGCTCTTTCGAAGCAATACCGCATTCTTTGATTCCCAGATCTTACTGTACATTTATGGGTTGTTTTATACTGCAGTTTCTGCAGCAGCGACAATCGGTCGATCGATATTTTTTGCCGGCTCCAATATGACTGCAGCCGCTGCAGCGACTGCATTATGAAACCTCTATGCACGAAAGTATGAAACATTTGCAAAACCTAGGAACTTTCGTCCTGTTCATAGAAAGACGATCGATGTGTTTTTGTTTTTAAACATCAAAATTTAACCTGCTTTTTCAAACCTGTGATATTTTGCTCTTACTTTTTTGCTTATGCTAAAAGCGCCACAGAATCTAGTACGCCAAGAGATTCCCTAGTGCATTCACGAGATGAGCGCGAACTGCGCAAAAAAGCGATCGCCGCGCGCATTTTCCATTTATGACTAATCGGTTGCAGCATAGCATGCTTCAAATAAAGATAGAGAGACTTCCAGAAAAAAAGAGACTCGCGCTTTGGCATAGAAATTTTGAGAAACGAGGTGTTCACTTGGACTGAATATGCTTGGGGGAAAGTCCGGTGCTATCCCTATGTCCGCGGCCCAAAATTTCAAAGCCGCGAATTTGGCTGAAACTGGTCGATAAGGATCACAAATACATTCTTTTTTCACAAAAATGCCATTTGGTGGAACAACGGTGGATATACGTAGAAAAGTCAATTCAGTTTTGGCTGAAATTTGGTGTAGGGGGTTTTCTGAGGTGCTAATCACAAAAACCATATTCTTTCTGCATTCACGAAAATACCATCTCAGACATTTTTTGCGGCCACCTGCGCGCTCACGGCCGGCTGGGCAAAAGCCGGCCTTGCCCTGCCATGCTAGCGCGGGCCAGCAACGGTTCCGGTGTGTGCAGCGACCCTGCCACCCGGACGAGCGGGCCATCTTGTATTTCGATGTCTCTTTTCCTTGTTGGCCCGCGCTAGCATAGCAGGAGCACCCAGTGGTGAATTTCCGCTCGGCCTCACCCGCCTGCGTGGATGAGGCCGAGCGGAAATTCAAGTGGGTCATCTCGTGGATACAAACCGTGTGGAATCAAAAATCATGAAACTTGGAACACGTGTCCTGCATTCGCATTATTCATCGAATTACAAGAGATTATTTGAAACCCCATCAACGATTATCTCATGAGAGAACCTGTTATCAGCCCAAAAGTCAGTGTTATCCCTCATGCAAGCTCCGGTGGCATCCCTTTCACTGCGTCGTATCTCATGCGAGTAACACCTGCGCTTACAACGTGCGTTAATTCATGTGGTTGAGCGGGTCGCTGTTATTTTCCACATGCGTCTGCATGGGTTCGCGGGCCGCCAGTGAAATTATGAGCCCATACATGCGTGCGGGCCACCGTCAGCATGGCATCAACTAGGTACGAGGGTCGTCAGTTCACACCTATGGGCCGCTGCTGGGCCTGATGTATCTAAGGCTGAAATACACGTGCCGCGGCTCAGCAGCGAAGCCCAGCTGTGACCGGGCCGCTCGCTGCAGCAATTGTCTGAAATATTCTTTCTGCATTCTGCGGCAGGCTTAGTTTTCAAAAATCCATCTAAACAAAGTACGCCGGGCCCTGTCTAGGGTGCACGGAAAAGTTGAGGGGAACGCTGTGAGCATACTGACTGGAAGTACATTGAAGGGGGAAAAGATACTGTGACTTTCTTCAGTAGGCTTTTGAGAAAGGGGGTTTTGGGGACGGGACAGCTTTTGAATAACGAAGAAAGAGTGGACAAAATCACAGTGGAGTTTTAGAGGGAAAAACTGCTTTTTGGCTGAGAAATTGGGAAAGGAGAACTGATATTTCAAGGCTAGGAGTAATGAGGAAAGGCTTTTCTAATGGTCTTTTCGCACGGATCTTCTTCAGCACTATCCTGATTTTGAATTGTCTTAACACGTCACGCACTCCGCAAATCTTTCTTCCCCTGCGCCTAGGCAAAAGCCGCCGCAAGATGATCCGCGCGCGATAGTGGTCCTGTGTGGAAAGCAGTCGGATGCGAATCGTCCTCACCCTCCTCTAATGCTTTGGCATCCGCCATACTTCATCCACTTGATCCGCTTGATCAGCTTGATCCGCTTAATCCGCTTCGAGTAAAACGCGCGCGCTCGGCAGTCTGTCATTTGGCGTCACGTACAGCTAATTTGCTTAACCGTACGAGATTGCTTTTTACCTATGCGGAACCAAATGACAGACTGCTGAGTGCGCGCGTTTTACTCGAACCGGATTAAGCGGATCAAGCGGATCAAGCGGATCAAGTGGATTAAGCTGACCAAGAGGATCAAGTATGGCGGGTGACCCCTTTGACGGAAAAAGCCGCTAATGCTTTGAGAAATTACACCGAAAGGAACATACAGCTAAGAAAAGCCACAGAAAGGAGAGCTGAGGGAAGGATGCCGTACGAGAAGAAGGAACATTACTCGTTAATCTAATGTCAGTTCAAATGCAATCAACCACTACTTCTATTTTCCAATCCTTTCAGCTTGATAACTTGCTCCTGAGTTACATAAAGTGGGGAGGCGTGCAAGTGGTACTCAGACAGTCGACTGCTGCCGCAGCCAGCCGCCAGCGCTGGCGTCAGCGCCGCCGCATATGGTAGAATAATTACGTTAATCGTCTGAAACCTCCTGCTGAGAGGTTTTCCCGCACCTCGTCGCGCTGAGGTGCGATATCAGCGTCAGAAACAGCGCAATATTATCAATACTTACATAATTTTGAACAGCAAAAATTTTATTTCACCGATAAAATGCAAATGAACAGATTTACACATACAGTTGTGACCGTGGAATTTGTCCAAAATTGCGGGATTTTCGGGATTCGCGATGTTTGCGGGATTCGCGACTTCACGGGATTTGCGGGATTCGCGGGATTTGCGGGAATTGCAGGATTTAGCTATAACTTCTTTTAAATCCACTTTATTTGCAATCTGCGTGTAGATTTGGCTTCAGCTTGATGAGACGAATCGTTTGATATACAGTATGTCCGTAATTCGTGGTGAGGGGGTAGGCTTACAATGATATCGTCGACTCTAAAAATCGTGACGACGGTCTGCAGTGCGGCCAGTGCGCGCCGCACGGCACTGCCTCTTTATCGTAAGGCAATCTTGCTTCTCAGCAGTGTAGGCTCCCTGCGGTAGCCATGAAAGTTCCTGCAAGCAAAAAAGATGCAAAAAGAAAAAGAAAAACCACAAGAACTCACCTTCTCCACGTAATTTGGGCGAATCACTAGGCGGCAGTGCCGTGCGGCGCGCACTGGCCGCACTGCAGACCGTCGTCACGATTTTTAGAGTCGACGATACCTTGTTGTTCTCTATGTTAAGGCTTTTGTGAACATTTATCACAGCGTAAATCACGAATAGCAGGTTCTGGTACGAACTTTTCATTACCGAAAACTATCGCGAAAAATTGGGCAGTTTTTATTTACCCTTATCACTGATATAAGCATTTTATCATTTATCACTGATAATATCACATTTTTGGATCATTTTTTGCATATGGTAAGGAAAGTACTGTAGGAAAAGCTGTGTGAATTTCTATCGCTCTTTCTCTCATTGTAAGTGATCTACAGGCTTTTCTAGTTCTATTGCTCGGTGCAATTGGTAGATCCCTCGCTGCAGCAATCGATCGATTTTTCATCGGCACATGCCATTGCTGCCAATTCTTACCTAGAATGGCATTTTTGCTTCAACTCGCTTCACGCCGAAGCCTGGGCTGAAATTCTGCACCTATATGGAAGATGAAAGTGGAGATCAACCGCATGAATTTAAGCCATTCTTATCTGTTGTTGTCATTGATATCATCATTTTATCATTTATCACTGACGACACAAAATTGGATCATTTTTGATATACAATAAGAAATGTACTTTAGAAAACGCTGTGTGAGTTTTTATCGCTCTATCTTTTATACTACAAAACCACTCACAGAACATGCAAAATTTCCGGGAATTCCGCAAAATTCATGTGAATCACGCAAATTACGCAGGGTCATAACTTCTTTCCGAATGAGTATATTCAAAATCCGAAAACAACTTTGTATTCAGCTCGTCAAGGCGAATCTTTTTATATACAGGTTGTCTCCAATATCTTGTTTTCAATAATCTTGAATTTGCATGCCGAAGCCTCTTCGCATGGGTGTAACGCAACAAGCATCACACATAGGAGACTGCCATGGGTACGTTCGATAGAGCTCTTTCACTAGATTATCGTGCGCTAAACAGCAGCCGAAGACCCTCTTTTAAAAGAGATAGAAGAGCTGATAAACTCTGGAAAAATTAAGCTGTTCCAAGTTCTACTAGCCGTAACTTTCTTTAGAATGAACATTTTCGAAATCAGAAAGCAGATTTGTGTTCATCTTGTCAAGTTGAATCTTACTGTATACAGCATGTCCTTGAAATTCCGTTTTCAATTTTTTCAAAATTTTCTGCGCGCGTATATTCACAAGGTCGCAACGCAGCGCACATCAAACATAAAAGACTCTATTAAGCACTGTTGGATTGTGCTGCTTCCGCAGATTATCGAGCGCTAAGAAGCAACCGGAGAATCTTCTTGGAAAAAGATAGAAGAGCTGGTGAATTCTGGAAAATCGTGTTGGCTTAAATTTTGCCCCACAGTGACCCTAAAATGAGAAGCTCTACTGCTAAGCAGATGTGATTTTCGTAATCAGCAGGTCAGATAACTTCTATGAGCAAGTTTTCAAAGAAATTTGGGTGATTTGATTTTTTCTCGTTCTACGCCCTGAAGCTCGCCGATGGGTTTTGGTCAAAATGTCGATGACCTTGGATTGTAAAGTAACTTCGCCTAAAGAGGTTTTCGAGCACGCTGTTTACGAAAATAGTGGTCTTTGAAGAAGACAGGGTCTTTTTGTAGAGATATTGTGAGGTGACTGTAACTGAGTCACGAAAGCTCGTAAATTTGCCTGCACTTTTCGCGAATTTGTCAGAAAACTTGCCTGCTTGCTTTTCCAAGTCAAAATCACTGGGAACTGTGCTATCAAAAGGTGCATGCTCAGGCTCCAGTCTAAAAAGTTCGCCGAGTTACGAGCCTACGAAAACACGTCCTCATGAATTTCGCTTTATGTAACACATTTGTTAAAAGTAGTGCATTTGATTATTCCTAGTTGAATTACTTCCTTGTCATAATTTAAACTAAGTAATAGTCTAATCAAATTTTCAATCCTTTCATAAAAATCCTCAAATTTAATGCAGGTTCTGTAAATTCTCAATACTTCTGTATAAATAATAGCACGTTTGAGTGTAAAGCTTATATGTGAAGTTCCATGTGAAAACCTTACAACATCAAAACCAAAAGCCTCAGTTTTATTGTATTGCTTAGTGTTGATGACTTTATTTCTAATAGAAATACTTAGGTCCAGAAAATTACAATCATAGAGAGTAGGATTAGTAGTCTCCATACTCAAAACGTTATTATGAACTTGAGTCAATAAGGATTTTATGTATTCTTGTGTTTGATCGTGAATAATTGAAATGTCGTCCATGTTTCGATATGCATGGAAAAGGAATTGATATCTTTGTATCTTACAAGCAAATGTGTACTCAAAGTAAGAGAGAGTAAGGTCTGCAATTATAGGGCTAGCATTACCTCCTTGAGGTACTCCAACTATCTGATGAAATATTTGATTGCCGACTCGGCAAAAACTATTACGCAGAATATAGTCTAAAAGATAAATCAGATCTTCTATTTTATAATACCTATAGCCGTCTGTATTATCGTCCTGTGTGGAGGTGTACATTACGCTTCGATTATTATTGATTTTTATATATCTTTTACAAGCATTTCTGAAACATAGTTTGGTTATTTCTTTAAGGTATGAGGAATGTTAGTAAACATATTTGTGAAATCAGCAGAAAAGTTTTTGCTTCACTGTTTCCTAGGTCTGCGGATATGTTTATATTATTTATAGCCCAGTAAGTTTGTAAGCATTTTTTATTCTTAGGAACAGTGTTTGCGTAATTTTTGAAATGAATCCTGATGAAGCTTAGAAGCTCAGCTACTTTAACAGCTCAAGCGTTATTTGTTTGGTGCAGCTGTCATAAGCACCAGTGATAAACCTAAATTTTGTAGGATTCTTATGTAGTTTGGGTAAGCAATATATGACTGGTATATTACAACTTACTTTGTTTTTAATGTGCAGATTATTCGTAAAGATAAGATGTCTGGTGATGATGTCATTTATATCGGAATTCTCAACCTTTTCGTATATGTTATTGACTGTATTATGCACAGTTAAACCCATTTCTTCTAATATTATTTTCAAGTATAGTCTTTTGCAAATAATTCCATAATTAGAACTGGCTTTGTCTAGAAGGCAGATTACAAAATAATTATGTATATAGTCGAGTTCGTTTTTATTAATACTAACCAATGTATTGTTATTGGTACAATAAAACAGTTTGGCCTCAATTTTTCCAAAGTTATGGTAAACTATATTAGATATTTTTTCGATAGTACGACTATTTGAGTGGTATGTTTTTTTTATTTTGTCAAAGTATTCTTTAAGAATATCTAGCCAAGTGCTTTTGATTTTTTGTTGAGAAAATTTGAATGGAGGTCGAAATTTTGTATCTTTTTGAAAATTTCGTAAATGTCTAATTCATTAAAAATACTGACATCTCCTGTAACAATGTGTTTGTGATGGCTGGATACGTAAGTGGGGTAATTATTACAAATACAAGGTATGAGTGCGGTATTCAAACTTGGGATAGCTTTCAGAAACTTGTTATAGTTGTATCAGGATGCAGTTATCAGGAGAGCTTATCTTTTTTGTTTGTACTTTTTCGGAGTGTAAGAACTAATTCGCCTGTGCTTCTGACACGTCTCTACAAGTCTCTAGTTCGTCCCCACCTAGAATATTGTTTCCAGGTGTGGAACCCCAATCGAAAAAAGGACATTGAAAAACTTAAAAAGTGCAAAAAACTTCCACGCGTCTGTTGTACAGAAGAGTCTCTCCTAATAATGCCCCTCCTGCTTATGAAGTACGACTAAAAAAGCTTAATCTACAAAGTCTCTCCTTTCGTCGTAATATCTCTTACCTAATTTTTTGTTTTCAAGTGCTTAGAGGAGAAACCAGACTAAAACCAAGTAAATACTGGATTTTTATGCCAGCTAATCAGAGATTGGGAGGCTTCAACCTTCATCATGTCAGATTATGAGATACAATAAAGACAAAATGCATAATATCTGTTTTGTAGGATTACCTGATTTCAGCTCTTACCCAAGGATTTAATTGCTTCGCGCTGTGCACGTTCTTTGGAGGTTAAGTTGATCAAATTGACCGAAGGTGAAAAATCACATCTACCCTTTTAAAGCGTATTATTTCAGTTGAATTTCGTCCTATTTGGTCAACTCTCTCATCAGTCCTTCTTGTATTGTGTTATGGAGTTCTGCTACCTTGGCTACATTGATGCCAGCTTTATTACGAACAAATGACACAGGATACACTATACAAACTTACTTGCTTCCATTTACATGTCAAATGATTCTACCAGACGTTTTTTTTCTACTTTTATCGCTAATTGTGGCAGAAATTTGACTACTTTGATCACTTACACAATGTCACAACCTTCGGCTGCCCGAGAAGTACTTAGGGTGAGCTCAGTGAATTAGTCTAGGCACGCATGGTTTCGCCCATTCGCCTTACTCTCACCCTCTTATATTAAGCTCGGTTCAGAGCAATAGGAAATCATGCACTATATCCGAAAGCAATGTTTTATAACACGAGATAGCTAGGGTGAGCTCAATGAATTAACCTAGGCACGCATGGTTTAGCCCATTCGCCTTGGTCTCACCCTGTTTCAAATCTGCTCGCTTAAGTACAGGAAAATGTGAAAACTACCTCTGGCGCTGTTAATCCAACTCAAGTTCTGCTCACTATCCAAATGAGCTTTTTGAACAGATAATATAGTGGTCAAGTTTGGATGCTATAATTCCATTTCCTTTCATGTTAGTTTGGTAGTATCAAGACTAAGAACCTTTTTTTCTTTGAGTGATGCTTTTATCTGATTTTTTTTTATTCGCCATGACTATTGCCCAGACTTTTGACTAGTCGATGGCGCACTTTTGGTGCAATAAATAAATAAATGAATAAATAAATATCGTCGAGTCATTTGTAGCTTAATCTGAGTGATGCACCCTTTACACGTTAAGTGACGAACGACAAAACTAGTACCTTCATTTCCAGTAATTTCTTCTTGTTTCTCTGTCTCTTTTGTTTTTGTTAATTATATGTTATTCAATAGAACACATTTCTACACTTTGTTAGGAAAGTTTTTGAATTCTGTGTTACCTTCATCAATTAGAACTTTGACGGCTCTGTTATTGAAAATTCTATTAAGATTAACTCTATCTAATATTTGTAAAAAGGGATTTTAATTGAATAGATTTTGAAATACCTTTTTATTTTTGTCCGTGTTTATTGAAGTGATAGTGGCAAAGTGTGCTAAGCAAATAATTTTATTTGTTCTTGATATATTAAAATAGTTGATAGGATAAATTAGGTGGTATATAAGCTTAGAAATATATTTATGTGGTTTGGATTTTAGGTAGTTTAGGGTCTGCTGCTCCTGAAGCCTGCCTCAGCTGCAGGTCGCGCAGAATTAACGTTAATTCTGTGCGCCTTTTGCAGCTGAACAAAATATTCTCTGGCACCTACCTAAAGCCTGCTTCAGCTGCGGGTCCCGCGCAGAATTAATGTTAAATTTGTGCGCCTTTTGCAGTTGAACAAAATATTCGTTTAGTCTGGCACCTACCTTAGCTACCGTATATAGCCAACGCGACCAAAAAAGGCAAACAGAGTGCCTTAATTTTCCTTTGGCTATTAATTCGTCTAACACATCGTAAGGTATCTTGTGACCTATATGTCGTATTGGACACCTTTAATTGTGACACATTCTAGAATTTACTTCATCTTTGATACTCTGAAGATATCAATGTCCGCATGCTGGTTCATTGGTACTGATGTTTTGCATATTTTACGGAATGTATCGAAAGATACACCAACTGATTGCCAAAAATGTAAAGTGTATGGGGGGGGGGGTGGTTTCTTTGATGTGAATAACGGAGAATTCCCTGTTTCATGCCTTGCCTAAGTTGTAATAAGTTCATGTAAGGAGATATCACGCCACACTTACGACACTTTCCCTTCAAAATCATTCTCATATACCACAGATGTGCTTATGATACTTCTATGTCACGCATCAACTCAACTTAGCCGCCTATAAAGCATACATACTATCAACGAAACTCCATTAATTCTCATGCAAACACACCTAGAGAGTAAAACACATCATATTAGCTGGGAGACAACATGATGACGTGATAAATAAGAGGAAAAGAAGGATACCTACGAGGCATCCTGGTCGCCTTTTTTGGCCACGTTCCCTACGTATTGTAGCTAAGGTCAGCGCCGGATTGGTACTTGCCAGAGTAAGCGAATATTAGGTTGAACACTAAGTTTTGCAACTAGTCTCATAACTTTCCTCTCACTCAACATGGCGCACTCAAATTTTGCCACTGCATTGGTTATTAGCTAACAAGGGAACCGTGTCGAGTCGAAGTGGCCTTTCCAGATGAGACCCATACTGTTTTGAAGAGCATTAATCGATGATTCCAAATCTGCTTTCCAAATCTGCCAAGCGCCTCTGGACGCCAAGTTATGCTCATTTTTTAGGTCAAAGAATTGAACGCAAAACTGAAGCAAAATCGCCTAAATTTGCTCAAATGGTTCAGTTTCAAATATCAGAGCTGTTTATGCAATAGATACATTTTATTCAGTATGTCAATACTTAACATTGCTTTATCTGAGCGCTGGAAAGATTGTAACACTGCATTCATTTTTCGTTCCGAAGAACGGTAATAACTCGGCGTCGAGAGGCGCTTGGCAGATTTGGAAGGTAAATTTGGAATCACAGCTTAATACCCTTCAAAGCAGTATGGGTCTCATCTGGAAAGGCCACTTCGACTCGACACGGTTCCCTTGTAAGCTACAAGCTCAGCTGCTGTCCTACCAAATTCGGACGTCGCAGTGAGGGTTACGGTAGGTGCATGGTATGAAGGAGAAAAATTCAAAGTTTGGCGGATTTAGTTGAAACTTGGCATAGGGGTGTTATCCGACACGCTGATCACGAAAACGATAGTGAAATTGCGTGATAAGGGTTCTTTTGTAGGATTACTGTAGGTGTACGATATGGGGTCTCACCCTAAACAAGGAAAAAGGCGTTGATTCAACAAATGAATGTGATATTCGTGTTTGGCAGGTCAAATAACCTCACTATTGTTTCGACGGAATTTGACCTCCGGACTCTTTAGTCATTGACGGTCGTCCCCAGCAGCTCTTGCGTACATCGACTCGTTCGATTTTATGAGGACGCCAAATCTCGACATGCCCCTAAATTTTGTTTCTTTCTTAATAGGCCAAAGGAGTCAACCTTTAGCAATAATTTGTAGACGAATCCGGATTACTGCGCATGTTCTAGGCTGCCAAAGGCCTCATTTTAGCTAGAAACCCCAAAAATTCTCAAATTTCACTAGTTTTCGAAATGCCTGAAACTTTTCTATTTCGTATTCAAAATTCAGACAATTTGTGCTCGCTTGTAGCTCACATTGCATTCTACATGATGCCAAAGTTTGAGTGCGCCATGTTGAATGAGAGTGAAGTTATGAAACAAGTTGCAAAACTTAGTGTTCAACCTAATATTTTGTTCCAAAAGGCGCACAGAATTAACGAATTCTGCGCGGAACCCGCAGCTGAAGCAGGCAGTAGCATGAGTGCCGGAAGGCGACAAAACCCAGTTGGAGCGAGCGCATGGAGACCACGCCCCTCATGAGCGCCTGTGGTAGGTGCCAGAATAAGCGAATATTTTGTTCAGCTGCAAAAGGCGCACAGAATTAATGTCTGCTGCATGATGTCTGGGCCTGCTTCAGCCGCAGGCCCCGCGCAGAATTAACGTTAATTCTGTGCGCCTTTTGCAGCTGAACAAAATATTTGCTTACTCTGGCACCTACCTGTGACACCGAGCGCGAGGTCAACCAGGCCGGGGACTGACGCTCTTTTGGCACACTCGCTGGCGCACTAATAGTAGCAAAATTTTTCGGAGTTCCTATTGATTTACTTGTTGCCTAGAATCAAACTAGTCAAATACGGACTAAGCAGTGTACGGAGTAAATGTGTCACTTGAAACTATCTCCTTGTTTATACTTGTCCATAAGTTTGATAGTGCAACTTTTGGTTTCCTCAGCTCAAGATTGAAAAGATCAAGCATTACAGACCTACAAAACACGTTATTATAGCTTTGGAACAAATGAGAGAACATAATCGCAGTTTACCATCCAAAAGATGGGTTATAAGCAGATCAGTTTCTTTGAAAGGGTGTTCTTTTTGGTCTAGGAGTGCAATTCTTCCGCAATCTTCAATCTTTTGATTCACCGAAATCGACTTGTCACATTCAGATTCATAGATCATGCATCGCAACAACTGAGTGTGTCATAAACGGTAATCAGAACATGACAAAGGCAGAGTGTAGTATTGTTCAAACGGACAAGATAAATCAAAACGATCATACTGTTGCAAATCAGCTCCCTTTCAGTGAAAGAAATACAAACTCTTTTTGCCGGAAATCTAAAATTGTGTAATTACTCACCCCGCTTAGCAAACCCGCATTCTGTCCATAATCAATTCTATGACCTTTCTCGTGCTTGTGTTCTGTACTACAGTTCGAACGGTAATCCTTTATTCTCATTGAAAAAAAAGGCAGCGATGCTAACAATAAGAAAAAAAGAATGGTGATTGTCATTAACACATTACAGTGTATTGCAAGCGACAGCTGAAATCAAAAAAAAAAGATGAAGTGCTCGAATAATCTCAAAATCGAGATCCCACCACAGAATGCGTCCTTGCTCGTAATGCTCCAGATTTTCTTCTTGTTCAGCCTGAAGAAAAGTTGTATCGTAAAGAAGATGCACCCCCCCCCAACCCCCAATTACAAAACGTAGTAGAACTGCAAAAAATTTATTTATTTTATTATGTATGCATACATAGTGAGGAACTATTTACAAATACGATGGTTGGTAAAACCTAATACAATATGCCTCTAATGAAGCTATAAAATTTGGACGTTTCTTATGTCCACGAGAATATGACGTTTCTTTGCACATGAGAACGTACATTCTACGCAGAAGATAGCACATCGGCCGCTACTCATTCCGAATTGACTAGTTGCTGCACTCTGTATTCTTTAAGCTGGGTTCATAATAATTCCCATGTTCTGGAACTGTTCCCGCAAAGTTCTCGCACTGTGCTGGAACTGTGGGGAACTGTTCCAGAACTGTGCTGCATGCGCTACAGCCGCCCCGCACCGTTTTGAACGGCAAGAGTTGGAGAATTTTGAGCGTTCTCAACGGTTTTTCTTTCAGGTTTCTCTCATTTTGGCCTTATTCGTCCACCCCGCTTCCCTTTTTGATCAGCAGAACTTCGAACTCGAACCGGAATTGAAGAATGAGTGCATTTCTGCTCTGCGTACGCGACAAAACGTGTGTTCTTGTGTTCGTCCATTCTCTCTTCGTGATTTTAGCTCAAGACTACTTCATTTTTTCCAGGAAGCGGCTGCTAGTTTCCATAGCCATCTGCCACGAATTAGAGAGCAGGAGCGATTCTAAAATTGCATGAATTGGGACTTGTCTCTTGCTTTTGATGATTTTGGGCGTTCTCAGCCCCTTTCGTTTCTTCATAACGTTGCTTCTTCGTTCTTTTTTCTACTCCGCTTCTCCTTGTGGAGAAAAAAGTTGTGAACTTGAAGCGGGGTTGAGGATTAGACGCTGTTCTGCTCCATGAATCCAGGAAGATGGGCCTTCGTGCGCTCGTCCGTTCTCACATCCCTATTTTTGTTTAGATCTACTTCATGTGTTTTAGCAAGGCGCTGCGTAGTCTCATCCGTATTGAAATTCACACAGACAGGTCTCTAGAAGATAGGAAGCAGGTCTGAACAAAAATAGCAATGAGAGAATGGACGAGCGGTTACATGGAGCAAAACAGCGTTCAGTCCTCAACCCCGCTTCAAGTTCACAGCTTTTCTCGTCACAAGGAGAAGCGGGGTAGAAGAAAGAACGAAGAAGCAACGATATGGAAAAACGAAAGGGGCTGAGAACGCCCAAAAACGAAACTTATCAGAAAACAAAAGAAAACTGCCGATTGCATTTTCAGAATTACTCACGCACACTAACCAGACGGATGGCTGTGGAAAATACGCAGCGGCTTCCTGGAACAAAGAAGTAGTTCTGAGCAAAAATCACTAAGAGAGAATGGACGAACACAAGAACACACCTTTTGTCGCGTACGCAGCGCAGAAGTGTGCTCATTCTTCAACCCCGCTTCGAGTTCGAAGTTCTGCTGCTCAAAAAGGGAAGCGTGGAGGAATCATTCTATAACAGAAAAATAGCGACGTATTGATTAGCACTATGAACCGACCTTTAAATTCGCTGCGTGCGCCCGAATACCGTACCCTGAACCTCCCCTCCCCTCCCTTCTTTAACATTTCTTGCTTCGGAATAGCAAAAGAAAAGCAGTGGGGCACCTTATCTCCTTCTTGGAACGTGTTATTCATGGCCTAGTGGCTAGTTGGTGCGTTTCTTCGCTGCCAGGCCGGGGTTCGATCCCTCGTCTAGGGAGTCTTTTTTGCTGCTAACATAAAAAGCCTTCCAAAAACAGCTGACTTCTCCATATATCATTCTATCACAGAAAGATAGCAACGTACTGGTTAGCACTTTTTTAACATTCGCCGCAAACTTGGTGCATCAAGATTCGAAGGTACCTCCACTCGAAAGCCATATCTCGACCGTACAATGAAAATAATTCGAAAATTTAGGAGCATTTTCGCTAATGAGCTTGTTTTCTTCTTTTTATTGGTGCCATCCCCTCCAATCAATCTTCAGTGGCTGGTGAGTTATGAGCGCTCAAAGTTAACGTTGCGGATGAGAACGCTGCTGCTTTTTGGTGGTTTTGATTCTGACTAATGAACCAGTAATTAAAATTGCTAGACTGCATTCGCGCGCTTCGGGACCGCACGGTTTCTCGCTTTTGCAATTTTTTGAATTGCGCTTACGTTTCTTCATATATTAGATAAATGATAACATTTTCTACAATTTTGAGTACTTACAAAACGCTAAATACTTATGTGCAATTCTTCCAATCATTTTTTTTTGCTACGATCTCACAAGTATTTAGCATTTTGGAAGTAATCAAAGCATAGTCTGAAATTTTCTCAAAGAATTGCTGCAGCGACGACTATTGAGGAAACAAGTATCATGGATGAGTTGCTAGCACGTATTAGCACGTATCGTGGATGAGTTGCATCACTCTAAGGCCCCGGTCAGACTTCACGCGACTTAGTCGTCGCGACCAAATCGCCAAGATTTCCATTCATTTTCATTTCACATTCAAAAATTTCGGTCTGGAAAAGTATCACAACCGAATGCAAGTTGATCTGCATGGAATGATGTTGTAACAGTTGTCTCGTCGCGATTCAGTCGCGACGATCAAATCGCGTGAAGTCTGCCCGGGGCCTAACATTGCACGTCAAGAAGATTTCCTTCCTCTTCTTTCGCTTAAGCTGAATGCGCCGCAGAACGTGACGTGCTCCATGACAGATACAGACCATTTCCATTATATGTATGTCGCAGCGGCGTACTCAGCATTCCCGTTCCTGGGGAGGGGGGGGGGGGGAGGGGCGGGTGCGACACAGCATCATCTGGAAGTACCGCATCCTTCTGAGCGCAAAATGAGAATGAGCTTGTCTGCCATTGTTTACACCACAATGTGCATGGGGTATGATAGTGGTTGATGAGACTTCACCTTCATTGCAAAGTGCCGAAATCAATAAATCAATAGAAGGATCCAGAGAATCGCTTCAAAAAGTAGCCTAAAACCATCTACGGGGTCGAAAACATATATGTGCAAAATTTCAGCTCAATCGGTTCATACTCAAGAGTTGCACAAACTTTGAGTTTTATATAGATACCAGTGCGTCACCTCTGCTTCGCAGAGGCTCGCACTGGCTATACTATCTATGTGCCTTGCTCATGCTTGTGTAAAATCTTCTCTGGAACTCACCGCGCTATGCCGACTGCCACGAATAAGATGTAAACAATCACTCATTCAGAAGGTTTTTTCACGTGAGTTCGGTGATTTCGCGTGGATGAAACTTTTCACAGGAAGACAACCGCAAATTTGGATAACTTTTTGAATTTGTCATGGCTTGGTAGTCGCCATAAGGGCAATAGTAACCACGAGATACATCTCTGTGCGAAAATCTTCTCAAATGCTTGGCTAGATCCTTGGCAAATTGACCATTTACGCAATCAATCCTTTTTGGCGCCGCTTTCGTTATGTAGTAAACTTTTGACCACTTTTCGGACTAAAGTCCATCGCTTGCACATTTGCTTACCAAACACATCCACGACTTTGCAAAAATGGTGATACGTACCCAATTTTGCGGGACAGAAGCCAGGTGGATCCGTTTGGCGCGCAGTTTCTGAGGAATCCACTCAACGAATCTACTCGTGCTTTCGCATGTTGGACTTTCATAAAGGTAGCATGCATTATGCGAAATTTGGGCTTAGAACGATGGCTGGAACACGCTCTACGAATTTCGTAACAGACGGACACACACACACACAGACAAAAAAAAATACGTAAACAACCCTTAGCCCGTTATTATAAGGTCTTGAAGATTCTGTGACTAATAGACTTGAGAACGCTTCGTACACATTGTTACAAGTCCGTCTTATATGCAGCGTTCATACCTGTTATCTACTTATTCTAGGTTTATTTGCCACTTGGAGACAGAAATGAGCAAGTCTAAGGTTTCCTTGAGCAATGTGTAGAAGTAGTTTCGAGTCTTATTCCAATCAATGATATTTAACTCATCGAGATAACCCTCGTAGACATTATGTTCGAGATAACTACCTATTGAGATATCGGACGACAAAGTGAATTTTGAACCGGAAAGTTCAGATTCTATAAATGCAGTTTCTGCTGAAAAGTAATGCAGTGAGAAAAAGAAGGGATTCACATGCATCCTCAGGAAATGGCCATGAAGCGAACCCTCAAATCCCCATCTCAAAAAAGGTCTTTTCATCCAGTAATACATTAATATCCCTGGAGAGTCATGTTTTTGCAAGGTGATACTCGTTTTTCAAGGCGTTGTCGAAGTAACATCGCAGGCAGTAAGTTGCTACGAGTTTGGAATTCAAAAGTACCGACGCCAAGACGATTTTGGCTATGTGTCATGGAAGTTGAGTCCTGAGGTGAAATGTCTACTGTAGTTTTTCCACATGCCTAACTCAGAAACTCGCTGCGGCGGCGGGCGCGCCATAATAGCGCTACAATGCAAGCTGCGCGCCCTATTTGAGGCTGCCGTGCGAGCGGCGCGCTTTAATTGAAGCAGCAGTGCTAGCGGCGCGCCACAGTCGAGGCTGCAGTGCGAGCGGCGCGCCTTATTACGGCCGCCGGCGCGCCTACTCGACACTCGACGCGGCGGCGCGCGCGCCATTATAGCACTGTATCACGAACGGCGCGCCCTAGTTGAGACTGCGAGCGCGCGCAATTTATCAGTAAGCGGCGTGACATGATATCATCCGCATTCTCACACGCTGTAAGCACAAGCGATACCTGCGCGAAGTACGACGCAGTGCTTTGGGTGCTTTATCGCTGATTCATAGGTTATCGCTGTTTCGCAATGGAGTTTTCTCACTAACACAAGTGGGATTCTTCTACTTCTTCCACTGAGAGTCAGTCTTAAGCACTGCGAGTAGGTGCCGAGTTCGAATTCAAATGTGGAAACTTGTATTGAATTTTCGAAATTTGAATTTTCGAATTCAAGGTTTGGAAACTTCAAGTTCATATTTGAAATTGATGCCATTGTTTGCCTGAAATTGAAGGTTGTCATCGGGTCTACTACAGATCACCGTAATTGGCAGTGCTTCAAATGCGAATGGCAATTTTCACACCGTGCGAGCGGCGTGCCATTATCGTGTGGCGCGCATCCCATTTAGGTACTCACGGCGCGCGTACCATTTACTCTCGGCGCGTATCCCATTTACTCGCGGCGCGCGCGCCAGACGGCCGGCGGCGAGGGACATGAGCGGCCGCACGCATAAGGCGCGCGCCGTCGCAGCGAGTGTCTGAGAATTTTGTGCACATAGTGGTTTGTCCGGACGTTCCCCCAGTTGCAGCAGCAGACATTAATTCTGTGCGCCTTTTGCAACTGAACAAAATACTTGCTTACTCTGGCACCTGCCATTCCGACAAGTAATGGTTTGTCTGCAATAGAGTTATTGCAATACACCGGAATATCAGACCGTGTTTTTGTTACTAAAACTACAACACCGCTCATAATTCGTCGAAAAAGTCGCCGGACTGCGGCGGGCTCCGCCGGAGTGCGGCAGAGTGCGCTACACTCCACTAGAATCCATTGGAGTCCGCGTCGCATCTCCATATCTTGCTTCAGAATGGACGAGTTCTGAATTCGAGGACACCATTCGACTCAGCTCGGCGAGACGCATCATCTAGTATATATAATAGAAGTGCCACAATCTAGCAGGATATGATAGGTAGACGTTAGAAAGTAAGTTTTCGCTCAGTTTTTTGTTTGGTTGAATTGTTCAGTTCGTTGAAAACAGTATTGCCATTGATTTATCACTGATGACACATAGAAAATATGCCGGAGGAGTATGGTAGAGAGTCACACTGATCAAATTTGTTCTAAAATCTGCTTAAGATCACAAGACCGCTCACAAAATGTGCAAATCTCCGTGAACTTCGCGGTTTTCCGGGATTTAAGCTCAAGTCCGCGACATTCTGGGAATCCCACGACACTCCAGGAATCCGCGAAATAACGGATTTCACGCAAAATACGCAGCACCATAACTTCCATCGGAATGAATATATTCTGAATCAGGAAACAGCATTGTGTTCAGATCGTCAAGGCGAATCTTTTGATGTACTGCATGCCCTAGATATGTCCTTTTCAGTTTTCTCGAATTTTTCTGTGGAGGTCCCTTCGCAAGAATATAACGCAGCGTCTGTGTATTATAAAAGACTCCAGTAAGCAATATTCGATAGCATTGCTCTTGTAGGTTATCGTGCGCTAAGCAGTAGCCGCAGACTTCTTTCCAAAAAAGGTAGAAGCGCCGGTGAATCGCGTCTTTAGACTCTACTCGCCATAAATTTTTTCGAAATAAGTATATTTTGAATCCGAAAACAGTACTGTGCTCAGCTCATCAAGGCGAATCTTTTGATGTACAGCATGTCCTTGATATCTCGATTTCAATATTCTTAAATCTTTCTGCGGACGTCTCTTCGCGAAGCTGTAAAGCAGCGAGCATGTCCCGTGTAGATTCCGGCAAGGACCTTTCGATAGCACATTTTCTGTAGATTATGATGTGCTAAATAGTAGCCGCAGATTTCTCTTTAAAAGAAATAGAACGGCTGGTGAATTGTGGAAAAATCTTGTCGTCCTAAATTCTACTCGCAATAGCCCTAGATTACGAAGCTCTTTTGTTAGGCAGATGTGATTATCGTAACAGGTCGAATAATCTCTATGAGCAAGTTTTCCGAGATGTTCGGGTTATTTCATTTTTTCCCGTTTTAGGCTCTGGAAGCTCGACGATGGATTTTGGTCAAAATGTTGATACTTCTAAATTGTAAGAAAACTTCGCTTATAGAGGTTTTTGAACACGCTCTTTACGAAAATCGTGGTCTCTGAGGATTACAAGGTTTTTTGGAGAGATACGGTAAGGTAATTGCAACTAAATCACGAAAGCTGGTATTCGCCAGCACCCCTCGCGTACCTATCAGAAAACCTGCTTGACTGCTTTTGAAGGTTTAAGTAATTAGGAAGTGTGTCATCGAACGGTCATGTCTCAAACTCCAGTCCACAGAAGTCGCCGAGTTACGAGCCTACGAAACACGTCCTCATGCATTTTGCCCACAATGTAAAGGTAGCATACTTCTTCGAAATTCACCGTGATGCTTGTATAACACTCGCATTGCGGGAATTATGTTCGCTTCGCTCAACAGCAAGAGCTCAGTGACTCCCACTGTACTGAATATGGTGGTTGAGTGTGCTTCAGCTGCTTTGTTGAATCAGCTTCGTGGCTAGAGCTCAGAATCTAATTGTCACAGCATAGGAAGATCCATTAAGCGAATGAACAGATTTGAGTAACGAGATATCAAGGACATGCTGTACATCAAAAGATTCGCCTTGATGAGTTGAGCACAGTACTGTTTTCGGATTCAAAATATACTTATTTCGAAAAAATTTATGGCGAGTAGAGTCTAAAAACGCGTGATTTTCCCAGAATTCATCGGCGCTTCTACCTTTTTTGGAAAGAAGTCTGCGGCTACTGCTTTGCGCACGATAACCTACAAGAGCAATGCTATCGAATATTGCTTACTGGAGTCTTTTATAATACACAGACGCTGCGTTATATTCTTGCGAAGGGACCTCCACAGAAAAATTCGAGAAAACTGAAAAGGACATATCTAGGGCATGCAGTACATCAAAAGATTCGCCTTGACGATCTGAACACAATGCTGTTTCCTGATTCAGAATATATTCATTCCGATGGAAGTTATGGTGCTGCGTATTTTGCGTGAAATCCGTTATTTCGCGGATTCCTGGAGTGTCGTGGGATTCCCAGAATGTCGCGGACTTGAGCTTAAATCCCGGAAAACCGCGAAGTTCACGGGGATTTGCACATTTTGTGAGCGGTGTTGTGATCTTAAGCAGATTTTAGAACAAATTTGATCAGTGTGACTCTCTACCATACTCCTCCGGTATATTTTCTATGTGTCATCAGTGATAAATCAATGGCAATACTGTTTTCAACCAACTGAGCAATCCAACCAAACAAAAAACTGCAAAACTGAGCGAAAACTTACTGTCTAACGTCTCCCTATCATATCCTGCTAGATTATGGCACTTCTTTATACTAGACTAGCTTGCTTACCCGGCTCCGCCCGGCCCTGTGAAAACACTTTAATAAAGGTCGCATCCCTATCCCTGTACAGCCTTTCCCTGTGCCCACTTCTACACTTCATTTCCCGTTCCCTGTGTTGTTTTCGAAATCAGCATGCCCACTTACCCCTCCTGTGCCAACTCCCAGCCCTGTAGCTCAAACTTTGCAAAAAATCGATAAAATCGATAAAAGTAATGGACGATTTCAAAAACTAATATTGTATTCGCAATCAACATGCTCGATTACCCTCCTGTGCCTCCCAGCCCCGTAGCTCAAACTTTGCAAAAAAATCGATAAAATCGATAAAAGTAATCGATAATCCTGGAACTAATATTGTATTCGGAATCCCCATGCTCGATTACCCCCCTGTGCCAACTCCCAGCCCCGTAAGTGAACTCTGCAAAAAATCGATGAAAACCGATAAAATCGATATCGATCGATGACAAAAAGTTGCCTATGACACCCGCCGGGGCCCGAAGTGTATGTGTGCCAAGTTTGGTCCGGATCGGTTCAGAAATGGAATTTTCTATTCGGAACATACGTATACACAGACATACATACATACAGACAGACAGACATACAAACAGACATTCAGCTTTATGTATAAGATGATGCGTCTCGCCGAGCTGAGTCGAATGGTGTCCTCGAATTCAGAACTCGTCCATTCTGAAGCAAGATATGGAGATGCGACGCGGATTCCGACGGATTCTAGTTGAGTGTGGCGCACTCTGCAGCACTCCGGCGGAGTACGCCACAGTCCGGCGACTTTTTTGACGAATCATGAATATTGTAGTTTTTCTGTCTGTTCGTTGCCGTGGAGTTACTTTTGTAAATCATGACCTTTTGTTATGTATAACTTTGATTTATCTCTTGCAATACAGTCCCAAAATCTTTTATGAGAAGCTTTGACACTCTTATAAAATTAAGGAAAACGAACTATTCAAATAGAACAGTGCAATGAACCTGGAGTTTGGGTGGTAGTATGCACGCCAATGCTTCACTGTCATACGGCTGATCAATCGCATCGTTCAAGCATTACGGCTCCTGCATCTGCAGTGGCACTCGATTTCGCACTTTTCTAATGCACGATTCTGCGCTTTCGAATATTTTGTTTATTGCTGGCTGGCAGGAACGTGTGATAAGAATGTCGAATCTTCCCCATCGTCTAGTAATTAATAAACAAACTCACCCTACGATTCATAAATTTCTTTCGCTTGCTTACAATCTTCAGTTAGCAGTTTGTGTAGGATTGCCAAAAATGGGGTTTGGGATTTCACAACCGCTTTAGTGGCGGTCCAAGCACACATAGAAGGCGGGACTTGTTTACTTATGCGTGCTTGGCCCTGTTTTCACCATTTCGGTCGTTCGTCAACTTGGGAAGTGGTAACTTCCGATATTCGTTGTCGACATGGCTAAAGAATCTCTGAGAACTCCCGAGACAGACCTAGTCCAAATGTCCAAGGACCAATTTGACGAGTTAGTTTCTCATATTACGACTTCTGCGTCCACCCTCATGCTGCCTCTGGCGAATGCGGCTATGATTTATTTATTTATTTATTTATTTTAATAAAAGGTGCGCCGATGAACAGTAAAAGTAGAGATGCAGAAGACAACGGATTTTCAAACCGACCACACAAAGTACGGTAAGACGATGGAGGGCCCTAAACGTATGTATGTATGTGCCCATGAAGTAATGTCACCCATAGCATAGACTAATGGGGCATGGACTCAACGTTCAAAAATAACCTCTCAGATTGGCGGAAACTGGAAGGTATGTGGTCGGCCACTATTGCAATGGTTAGTAACAAGAAAACTAGAAATAAAAACGAAAACTCATGAATTTATGAAAAAAAAGTTAGTGCTGCTATCTCGAAAGAGCTAATGCTGAGGTGGAGAGTCGTGTTGATCGATGACAAAAAAGTGGGACAGGATCAGGGTCAAGAGGGCTGATGCGATCCGGGACCCTCATTTACGACCCCCCTCCCCTTGAAGGTACCCATCCGTACGACCCCTCCCCCCTTCCCCCCCCCCCCCCCACCCTCACTCATTTATCCCCCTTACCTCCTCTGCCCACATTCCTCGCGGTAACTTGCATAAACGAATGTCAATCTCAAAAAACACCTGCATGAGAACTTCAGTGAAGATCGGAAGCAGAGTTTTAAGCCATTGAGTGCGTCCATCATCTGTAGCACACATACACATCTTTAATAATGTTTGAGATTCTGCAAGTATTTTTTTTTTGAATTTTCAAGCATACTTCAGGCCAACAAATTCGATTCTCGTAGGCGACACAATTTTTTGCACGGAGAAAAAATGACATTCTTGAACTACAAAAGATGTTTTCGACTAAGAAGCTTACTTCCTACCTCTTCCACAGTTTTTCCCGCAAAAAAAACCGCTCGAGCGTCGTCCGACGTCAAAAACGTGCATGAGCACGGTAGTTTGAAAATTCGTAACTAAGGCCAGGAAAAGACTGAGAGTCTGCGAAGCACAGGTTCTGTAGTATAGTGCCTGACTATCCAAAGAAAAAGTTTCAGCTCTTGAGGAGCAGTAAGCTCGAAAAAATTTAGATGCGACCCTCGCAAATTTAGATGCGATCTTAAAAAGCAAAAACTGGGATTTTTGAGCTTAAAATTTTGTATTAGGTTGTCCGGAAATTAATGCAGGTTTTGAATTCCAACCGCAATAAGTCATACAATTCTCATTTCTAAGTAGGTTGCAAGGTACCGTTCGATAGAGCAAAGCAAGCTTTACCAGATAGCTATCTTGCTTTAGCATTAGCTCTGATCCACAACGACTTTCGCGCCAAAAACTAAAAACATTCAAGTGTCCAAAAAATTGAGAAAAATCGTAACTTAGTTCATAAAAATCTTATAAAAATTCTAACTTGCTCACGTAAACATAATCCACATAGAGCATCTATATACGCCGTTGTCCTATTTCTTTTTCTGTTAGAAATCAAGAAAATGGAAATTTTCGTGCGTTTGTCAAAGTGATGCTGTGCCGTCCCCACATAAGTAGTTGCATACTACAAAACTGTAGAAGTACAATCGTAAATTTCCAGCTCTCTACAAGCTTTAGTTCTCGAGAAATATCGAATACAGTTTTCCCTAGTCATGTGGTCCAAGCTAATATTCAAATTTCTTGAGAACTAAAGCTTGTAGAAAGCTGGAAATTTATGTTTGTACTTGTACAGGCTTGTAGAATACAATTACTTATGTGGGAACGGTACAGCACCACTTTGGCAAATGCACGAAAATCTCCTTTTTCTTGATTTTTCAACAGGAAAAAAATACGGCAACGGCGTATATAGATGCTCTATGTGGAATATGTTTACGTGAGCAAGTTAGAATTTTTATAAGATTTTTATGAACTAAGTTACGATTTTTCCCAATTTTTCGGACACTTGAATGTTTATAGTTTTTGGCGCGAAACTCGTTGTAGATCAGAACTATTGCTAAAGCAAGACAGCCATCTAGTAGAGCTTGCTTTGCTCTATCGAACGATATCTTGCAACCTACTTGGAAATGAGAAGTGTATGACTTACTGCGGTTGGAATTCAAAACCTGCATTAATTTCCGGACAACCTAGTAACTTACCAGAGAAGTTATAAAACAGCCTGCAATTTTTATGAGGGAAAGTAGGAGGATGGCCTCATATTAAGCAGAATTGAAATCAACAAGCTCCAATAGTTCCGAAGAAATTTAGATGCGACCCAGATATGACCCCCTTTCCTCGCTTCTTGCTACCATACATAAAATCATAAGAAAATCTACAGTTTACAAAATAACACCAGATTTCGCACAGTAATAGAAGAGCTTATTCAAAGCACATATAAATTGTAAGGGCCGTATAAATTGCATTACAAAAAGATTTACGAATTATTGATTGTCATCGTTGATGTAGATGTGCGCTTTTGTCGAGTGTTTGAGGCTTCAGGAAGGCTTCAGAAGCAAGATTTCTGGGACAATCGGTACATTTAGCATTTTTATCAAATAATACATCCTCCAAAAGTGTTTTGATCTCTTGTAGATTTTTTTTTGATTTTTTGAACCCACAGATTTTTTATCTTTTTTATTCTGATTTCCACATTTTATACATTTATTGTAAACAACATAACTAATTGTCTGCTTTTTGATTCCCTTTGAAGTCTAGAGTATTTTAGCCTAACTACCTCCTCTTACGACCCCCCCCCCACCTTAGATACCCTCTTACGACCCCCCGTTGCGACAGTCGCATCACAAGCTTGACCCTGGACGGGATGTGTCCTAGAATAAAAGAAGAAGCAAAAAGCAAAAACAAGTTTCAGTAGTTATGAAAACCACTTGCAATAAATCGACTTGCGTTATTTTGCGTTTGAAGGCAGCTGTATTTTCAGATAATAACGCAGTATCCGGCAATCTGCTAAACCATCTAGGTGTCCTTTAAAATGGTATTAAAAGTTCTTAAAAACGTTTCCTGGAATTACCTGGATAGTGTATATTAAACCCGCCCGTCCTATTAGTAGGCCTGAAAATCCAGGGATGATATCCACGAAAGTCCCCGCGAAATGGGCTTTTTGTGCGAATAAGGTCCCGGTCAGACTTCAAGCGCCTTAATCGTCGCGATCTAATCGCCATGAATTCCATTCATTTTCATTTCACATTCAAAAATATCGGGCTGGAAAAGTATCACAACCGAATGCAAGTTGATCGGCATGGAATGACGTTGTGATAGTTGTCTCGTCGCGATTCAGTCGCAACAATCAAATCGCGTGAAGTCTGCCCGGGGCCTAAAATGGACTTAATCCATGCGGTGCGATAAGATATCGCATTCGCGAATCCATTCATTCCATACAAAACTTCTTCAGCAAAGCTTCCTCCAACTTGTCGCAACCTGTTTACTCACTCTTGCAGACTCAATTCCACCAAGTGATCGATACCTAACTAAGCTGACCTAACATTAATATCAGTCACGTTGGTATTATATTCTTTCCCACTTCGTTACACCTCACAGAATGCCATCTTTTAGTGGATGAGTATGCGTCTAAATTACTTCCAAAACTAAAATTTATGTAATATGCGCGCCTTCGCTTCTCAAGGCTTCTATGGATCTGCATTAAATCAAATATGTATATAGAGCTTTCTGCTGAAAGCAAACTTTGGCTAGACTTGCACTGCAATCTATGAATCAAAATGCTCATCTCGTAGAAGATCTTGCACTACACCCCAAAGGGTTTTTCAACTCAGAAAAACCACGGGTCTGCAAAAGATGACTTTGCAGATGTTCTACTTTAGCTCTTCTTTGTCTCTCAGCACTAAAGAATATATCTCTAAGTAGTTGAATGTATGAATTATTGCTAGTTGAAAATTTCGCACAGAAATTTTCTTGCTAGCTAGCGCCATTTCAGTAATTCTTGCGACTAAACTCAAAATCGCGTTTGAAATGCCGTCTTTGTTCGTCTCTGCGAGATTAGTCAAAAGCTAGCTTTTCAGTAAATGTATTGAAACGCAAATCTTTTCTAAATCCAAATACAAATCATGAATTTAGTTTTGGCTGATGATTTGAAAGATAGAAAATCTTTATTTGAGTTACATAGGAATTTTCGCATCGACCTGGTATTTGGAAGCATTTGTGTTTGTTAGCCAATATTTTGGTGGTTTTTCCATGATTTTTATAGCGTTTGTATGAATTTAGAAAGGAACATGTATATCAGACTTCATAAAAGACATGGAACTTTTTCCACTCTCTTGTCATCTCATAAGCGAAGGAACACATTCTCAAAAAATCGCAATGGAAAATGTGCAAAAAGGTCAAAAATGGGCTTAGTCCCAGCTCACCTTGCTGCTGGGAGTAAAATGCTTTCAAGTCCATTTACCCTATTTTCCGGCTTATAAGCCGCACCTTATATAAGCCGCACCCGCCGCAGCGAGCAATGGCGCGAAAGCGCCCTCAAAAAGAATATTTCTAATCTAACTAGTGAACTAGTAATCAAAGGCGCTAGATTGCATCCGCGTGCTGGGACCGCCACGCGGTTTCCCGCTATTTGCACATTTTTGAATTGCGCTTACGATTTTTTGTATATTAGAGATTAGAGATAGAGATAGATAAACTGAAAACTCAGTGCGTTTTGTGACTGCTCTCCAGCGCACGTCCATGTTTTCAGGTATTTCTTGAATATTCTCAAAAATTCGGACGATTTTGGGGGTGTAATTTAGGTAGTAATTTCTTTCCTCAAGACCATGGAGTAAGGTGCTTTCTTTTGTTTCCAATGATGTTATTGATGTTGAAGCTGTACAGTGGTTTTCGATAATATTGCTGAGTTTTCAACGGTACTTTCAACGTTTCTGAAACATTGAATGAAAGCAGAATTACTATTAAGTTATTACGTAAAACAGATAGTTTGGCAGCTTGCGCGGCTTCGCGCTTCGCGACCGACAACGCACGTTAGACGCGCGCGGTGAAAATAATTGCGGCTTATACGCCGGAAAATAGGGTAAATGGATTTAAATCCCATTTTGCCCCATTCTAAATGGACTTTTGACGTCATCTTTCGCAAGCGGAAGCTCAGGTAGTATCGAGTCATTTTCATTTCACCGCATTGCCTCGTGGTTGCGATGTGATGAAAATTTTTGGATAACGCAAGCGAAAGCAGATTCCGACCACTCTTCACCGCGAACGAATAAAATGGGGCTCGAAAGTCCATTTTCCTCCATTATGGACTTTCGTGGATATCGTTCCAGTACTTACTTGCGCTGAGTCTAATTTTTTTCGAAAATGGAAAACAAAAACAAGGTCCAGGTAGGTCCTCTAAGTTCTAAACTCTTCATTGAAGGACTTGAGGCGGTCATCTTAATTGGGTATTTCATCAAACGCAAATACTCTGCGACACCTTAGAAACAGAATCCGAGTAAATGTTTTTTAAACTTTTTCCAATTTTAAAATGTCTTTCTTTGTAAAAGGGTTCCATATCACAGAACAAAACTCAAGGTGCGGAAGTACGTACGCTTTACATAGTCGTTTCAATATTACGGGATTATCAGTATGAACGGACCGAAGAATTGTAGATAAAAAGTACGCCCTATTTACCACATTGTCAATGTGATGCGAAAACTTCAAGTCACAGTCCATCAAAACTCCCAAGTCCTTAGCAATGGAGCAGTTTTTTAAAGTACTTCCATTTATCTCATAGACGAAATTTTGGTCATCACCTAAATGCATAACAAAACATTTATTTAAGTTAATTGGGATGCCAGAGCAGGATGCCCAGTCAACCATTCTTTCCAGAGACAGCTTTATTAGATTGAACTTCGCAACGATTTTCCTCGTTATATCTCCCGTATATCTTGATATCATCCGCATACATTTGGATCGTTATATGCTCTGATGTTTTCAAGATCGACGGGAGATCAACGGTATAGACCAGAAAAAATAACGGAGAAAGGACTGCGCCTTGCGGAACGCCACTAACACAGGCTTGTCTATCCGAAAAGTGATATTCTACTTTTACTGTCATGCCTCTATTACTCAGATATGATTGGAACCAATTCAGTAGATTTCCGTTTATCCCAATTCGTTTCAGCTTGTACAACAGCTTTATGATCAACTCGATCGAAAGCTCTAAAAAGGTCTACATAAACAACATCCACTGATTCACCTCTCAGTGCGAGAGTCCAATCAAAAAGTGAGTCAGCAAGATTAGTAGTAGTGGAAGATCCTGACATGAAACCATACTGGTTAGGTTCAAGCCATACAAGTAGTTTATCCCGCAGTACTTTCTCCATTACTTTTACAGCTGTGGGGGTCAAACTGATGGGGCGAAAAATCTCCAATCACATCCTTCTTCCCGGTTTACCTGGGAAAAATGTAAGACAAACGGGCACAACTGCACAAAACAATAGTTACCCACGAAATTAAATTACGACAAAAATATGATTAAGAACATTGCCGCAAATACGAAAGACAGCAAAAAAATACGAAGAAAATAAGACGAAAGTTCATGTGCAAGCAGTTGGCTGAGGGACGGTCTGCCGCGCTCTGCCGCGGCCGGCCTGCTCCAGTTCGAATTCATATTCGACCATCGACCAACTAGTTGGGTGAGGACGACTATACCACAAAGTCGCAACTGCAGAAGGTGGCCGAAAACATCTGGACAATTTGCGCGAGGCTCCATCTCACAGTAAATTTCTGCTGGATAGCACGAGAACTAGCTTCGAGCGCCATAGATTTTGACGACTAGAGCGTCAGGGCCGAGATAAGCACGCAACTGCAACGGCTGTGGGGTCGTACTGTAGATTTTTTTGTCAGTAATCTTAGCAAGAAAGTGCGCTTCCTTCTTCTCTAGAGAAGCTTGTGCAGAGGCGGCGGTTAACGTGTTTTCAGAAAAAAGCGGTAATATGGTGGGAAAAGGAATTTGTGGTGGGTTCCGCCGCCCAAATTGATAACCAAAACTTTGTTGTGGGCTAGGCGACATAAAAGCAGAGGTGTTTTGGGTTTTCCATGTGGCCGTCGAATATCTTCTTTCCGAGTTTACGGGAGAGTGATTTATGGATACCCCAAATCTTGGATATAAAGGCATTCCCAGCTGGAAGCCCGATTTTGATCGGAAACCCACCATCCTACATGTTTGGTGGGGTATCGCTCAATTTTGACTTAGCCTTCGCTCTTCTCCAATTCTAGCCCGAGCTTTAATCTTTCCGCTGCGTTGTTGTGAATCGCAAAACAGAGGTTTGCCTTAGAGTATCGGAGGCAAAAATGGAGTTTTGCGATTTCACAACCGCCTGAAGCACGCATAGAAGGCGGGACTTGTTTACTTATGCGTGCTTGGCCGTTATTTTCACCCTTACGCTCGTCAACTTGGGACCCACCCACCCACCCTATTAGGCGGCAGAGAGAGTCTATAGGCCATACCAACCAGCATCGGTCCCGCGCTGGCATGCCTTGCGAGTACGCACGGTCGCAAGCGACATGCCTTAACACGTAGCAGTGTTCGCGCGCCGTCGCAACCGCACCGTCGCAAGTCGCCGCAGGCGCGACGTCGCATAACCGATGCTGGTTGGTACAGCCTATATCTGTAATATCAAGTCCAATCGTGTAAGCTAGGGGTAACTCCGCTAGTTTAGCTAACTAGCTAGTAGGAGGTTTTTCTGGGTGTTAAGATGCTTATAACGCATTTCTGATGTCAAAAGGTCGCTAGTTTACCCCTTTTCAGAGCACTTCACCGCTGCTAGGCGGATGAGAGCTGAGGAGACCGCTGTGATCGCGGTCGGGGCGGACATAAAAAAAATGGCCCAGCTGATTGACTTTTGTTTCGAGAACGGCTAGCGCCAGGGACTGTAAAGATATACAGGAGAGTGCAAAAAAAATTTTTGGATTTCATTCGAAGGTTCGGCGTCCCCGTCTCGGCCTTACACAAGCTCAGAAATGTGTACGTAGCGCATTTGATCGAAAAGGAGAGGCTTAAATCCCTTGGATGTCATGTGGCGACGCTAGCGCACTTCTTCGGGCCCCTTCCGAGCGAAAATGAAGAGATCTTACGCGCTTTATTGCGTGGGGCAAAACGAACTAGACCTCCTCCAAGGCACAGGAAGAAGCAACTCAGAAGGACGTGGATAGGTGATCGCTTGGGCTCTGCAGAAGAAATCCTTTTCTGGGGTGGCAGGAGCAGCAATGATCCTTCTCTTGTTTGCTGCCTTTCTGAGAGTGGGAGAGCTTTGCGAGCTTCGCGTTTCCGACATTAGCCGGAAAGGCAATGATGTTTTATGGCTGAATTTAAGAAGGTTTAAAGACTGATCAGAGTGCCCAGGGTGCAAAAGGTGCATTCCGATTAGGAGGACAGGCCCTCATACTTTGGAGCGTATTCGATGACTTACTTCCACCAAGTCCAGAACAATGCATTTTTAGCAGAACTTTCAGAGCGCCCTCGAGAGTTGCCGTCGCTCGCCGTATCAAAGGAATCCTCGATGAAGCCGGCCTGCAACACAGGAAACTCACAACGCACTCCTTCAGAGGAAGAGCTGCTACAACTGCAATACGATCAGGACTCCACTTAGCAAATATAATGCGCGGGAAGGTGGAGGTCAACGGAGGCTTCTTCCTGCTTATCGATCCCAGCCCTCTTTGAATTGTGCTTGTTTTATATCCGTATCCACGATGTACGGTATATGCCCAACTTCCATCGGCTGCGAGATAACGTGCTCCAAACAAACAGAGCCCTGATCTTCTTTAGAGATCTTAATCTGGACTTATTTTCTTCAGACATACTATTAAGAAGGGCACAAGAAAAAATTTTCCCACGTTTTGTTATATCTTTCCCTTGGAGAACTTCAAAACTTCGTATTTTCAAGTGGATTTCTCATGACAGTGGGGTTATTTTCCACGGCAGGAATGATAGATAATTTGCAAAGTAGATAGATAGAGACTTTCTTGCATAGATACGGTAGTTGTATTGCAGCGAAGAAAAAGTCGCTTTGCCCTAAGAGGATTCAGCATGTTGATTCCAAAACTTAGAAATAGAATTTCGTTAACTTTCCTTAAATTTTTGTCGTTTCCACTGACTTCTGTGCAGCATAGGTGGATTGCGCCACTGAAACTTGCTGTTTTCTTTTTGAGAAGAAGTGTTTTTGCCTCAAGTATATAACTTGTTCTGATTTAGAATATGACTTTGATTTGGCTAACGCTTTAAGTCCATTGAACATGTACTTCTTTTTCTTTTACTGTTCTCCTCAAAGATTTTCCTTCCTTTCTATCATACAAATGTCTCTCCTCGCCATTTTTAGAATAATGGAACCATTTTCTATAGTTTGGTCTCTGAGAACATGATTACAAAAGGTATCCATCTGAACTTATTCAAGTAAAACATGATGTCAACTTCATTCTGCATACAGATGAATCTAAACTTCTAATGTGCATCTAGCGCAAGTCCCAAAAAGCGAAAATCGTGGATTTCGCTAAATCTTCGTCTAAGGGGGTCATTTTGCATGCTGATTACGAATATCACATTTATTTCGCACGGTAATGCCATCCGACGGGTACGCTAGGATTGCGCTAAGGGATCAAAATCACGCATTTGCCTTAAGCTTCGTCTAGGGGGTTATTTGATAAGCTGAACTTGAGCCAAATTTTTCGGGCTACGGTGGGTACACGGTAGATGGCTAAAAATCCCGAATTTATCCAGGTTCGGCTGTCTCTTAGCCTTGGCACGGTGGATACTCGTAGTGAAACTGGCTGAGCGAACTTTCCAAGGTTGACAACACTTCTTTATTCGCTAACGTTTCGGCTCTTTCGTTTTTTTCAGAGCCTGCAAGCCGAAATCAAACGAGCTTACTCACCCAGACGTCAACAAAAGACCAAAGTATCATCCGAAAACGGAGTTAATGCTAACAACATCATATTCACAAGCAAAGTGCTCACCTTAGATAGCACAAGCCGGAAGTCCGAGGACTACCACCTATACGCAAGACATTACGTCAGCTCTTTTGTGCCTTGATGACCCGGCCTCATATTCAAATCCGCAGTGGGACTGATAAGGCGCGAGTTCCCTCTTTATGGCGGTACACTCCTCCTTCCGGTTCATTTTTTAATATTTGGCGCTAATCCAAAACGCTTTTGTTGTTTTGCGCTTGAGGATCCTCATATTCAAATCCGCATAGGGAGCGCCAAAAATCCAAAAATGAACCGAAAGGAGAAGTGTGTGTGCCGCCCATAAAGAGGGAACTCGCGCCTTATCAGTTCCTATGCAAATGAATGAGGCCGGGTCATCGAGGCACAAAAGACCCTGAGGTAATGTCTTGTGTCTAGGTGGTCCTCGGACTTCCGTCTTGTGCTATCTAAGGTGAGTGCTTTGCTTGTGAATATGATTTTGTTAGCATTAGCTCTGTTATCGGATAATAATTTGGTCTTTTGTTGACGTCTGGGCGAGTAAGTTCATATGATTTCGGCTTGCAGGCTCTGAAGAAGGCGAAAGAGCCGGAACGTTAGCGAATAAAGAAGTGTTATCGACCTTGGAAGCTTAGCCAATTCCACTACGAGAATCCCGAATTTGCTCAAAACTTTGTTACAGGTGTCTCCAAGCACATTGATTATTATTAGGTTGGTAAGAAAGTTTTCGGACATATTCAGACTAGAACTGCTATTTCTCGAAACCTAATGCATGTACATCCGAGAGAGGTACCACTCGATAGAGCAAAGCAAGCTCTACAAAATGATATGCTAAAGTTCGCACCAGCTTCGACCCTCCGTAATTTTGCATCCAAAATTCGAGTGGTACCGAAGGCTCGAAAAACTGGGAAAAATCATATCTTCGTCTAAAAAGATTCCACGAATCTCCAACTTGCTCATGCGAATTGCACACCACATCAGACACTCATATGTACCATTCCTTATTTTTTCCTCATCTAAGAATCGAGAAAACAAGGATTTTCTACTTGTATAAAAACAAAGCTACGCTGTTCCCACACGTATAACTGCATGGTACACCCCCTTAGAAGTATTGAATAAATTTAAATTTTATTAAATTTAAATTTGAATTTTAGCTTTAATTTATTTTGAATTAAATTTTTAGCTTTCTACAGGCTCTAGTATCCAAAAATTAGCAAATCGAGTTCTCTTCACTCGGGTGTTCCATGCTAAAATCAATATTTTTCAAAAAATAAAGCTTGGGGAAAGCTAAAAATTTACGGTTATACTTCTAAGGGAGTGTACTATGCAGTTACGCGTGTGGGAACAGCGTAGCTTCGTTTTTGTACAAGCATGAAAATCCTTGTTCTCTCAATTTTTAGATGAGGAAAAAATACAGGAACGGTACATGTGAGTGCCTGATGTGGTGTGCAATTTGCGTGAGCAAGTTGGAGATCCGTAGAATTTTTTCAAACGAAGATATGATTTTTCCCAGTTTCTCGAGCCCTCAGCACAACTCAGATTTTGGATGCAAACTTACGGTGGGTCGAAGATAGTGCGAACTTTCGCATACCATCTTGTAGAGCTTGCTTTGCTCTATCGAATGGTATCTTTTTCGGATGTATTGCATTAGGTTTCGAGAAACAGCAGTTCGGGTCTGAAAATGTCCGAGAACTTTCTTACCAACCTAATATATCGCATTCGTTTCGCAGATAGAGCCTTTTCGTGGATTTTTGGCATCCTTGGCTGAAATGCAGAAAAGTTGCCTTTTCACGCACTAGATCATCGTAACTCTATCAGTTAGGCATGGTTGCAGCGAACGAGCATCATATCTGCAATCAGCATGCTTAAGAACCCTTTCAGGCAAGGTTTTGAGCAAATTCGATACTCTTAATCATCTATCGTTCACCCGCCGCAACTCAAAGGATTGGCGCTATTCTACAAAATTGATATGATACTCATGTTCAACTTGTCAAATAATCCCTCTAGACGAAGTTTGGGGCAAATCCGTGACTTTGACCCCCTACCGTAACCCTACCGTAACCCCACCAGACGGCACTACCGTGCGAAATAAGTGTGATATTCGTAACCAGATGCAAGATAACCCCTCCAGACAAAGTTTCAGCAAAATGTGATCTTCATTTCTTGGATCAACTAATGTGGAATAGCGCCAGTATCAGATATTCTCCATAAGAGTAAGTCTGAAGAAAATACTTTGTACGGACTAGTACTTATTTACAAAATAGTTCGGAAACATAGTTTATATACTAGGTTAAGGCTCTGTTTGTTTGGAGCACGTTATCGCGCAGCCGATGGAAGTTGGGCATATGCCGTGCGTCCGTACCCACAAGTTTATGTTCTGTCTCCTACTGTTAGACTTTGTTCTCTTTTTGTTCTGTACCGACATAGCCTGAATTACTCTGAAGTATGCTTATCATCTGGTTATCGTTCTGCGGATATGTAGCTCGTGTTTGATTCGCTTGTGTATGGTTAACCACCATTCCAGTTCACTGTTGCTATTTCAGGCTTATTTTACCGCATATTTACGAATTGTGATAATCAACATGTGCTATGCGGAGTTTGCTCCTTATTGTACGGAGAGTTGCGTCGAGATTTCTGTGGGCCGCTATCTCTTTGATTTCTTATTTCGCTCCACCTCACTGCTTCAGGGGCAAGCGGACTTGCTTTTCATAACTGTCAATTTGTGTCCCGGCTTTGGGAGGATCTCTGTACTATTGGTTTTCGGAGTGATCGTTTCGTCTTAATTTGTCCCACTCCGCTTCATGATTGCCTCAGGGAGCAGGCTCGCACTCTCAGACAAACGGCGGGAAGCTCCGGCGAACATGCGAAAATTGTTAAGTTCCGGAGGACCCTGTTAACCATTGGGGTAAAGAAATTACAAAGTTCCCATGATTTATGATGTCAAGGGGGCCGCGGATCCAAAGTTCCGGAGGAAGCGCGTGGGAACTTTGACAAAGATAGCAAAGTTCCCGTGAACCACACTAAATGGAAAGTTCCCGCGAACAATGTCGTGCTAGCCAGCCGATGAGGGCGGGACCGCTTTGAGGGCGCGCTTGAGGAAGCGGATGCCGAAATTCACAACGCCGCACTTTAGGAGTTCGTTTGGAAGTACGTTCATGTCTCTTTTATCAGTTGTTTGTAGTAAAATTTCCTTTTTCAGGTACGAGCAAGTCGAGAGAAGCAGCTTACGGCTGCTTACACGCGCAGTGACAAGTTTCATATCGGAGAAGCTGTTCGCACGATCAAACTGAGAGAAAAGAAGGTAAGCACTCAATTATTTTGTCTCATCAGATGTTGTAGTTCACATCTTTTGCTCTTCTATCTTTTTTCAAAAGTTATGGGACGCTTTTTGGCAGTTTTATTTTCTTCTTCTTCTTTCTTCCTGTTCTCCTTCTTCTTACTGATGTTTCTTTACTCGTCCGTACTCTTATTTATTTCTGTGTGCTCGCCTCCACTCTCAATCTGACAAGCGTCCCTAATCCTAGCATTATCGCGCGTATTTCTTCTTCCTTTCTTTTTCTCTTCTTTTTTCTTTACGAAAACTTGCTTCTGATGATTCACATGTGTAGACACACATCATTTGCCCTCTCGAACATTTTGCAACAACAAATCCATTTCTAAACCTTGCACAAACTCTGAAAACAGAAGTGATTCCGTCTCACAACTTCATCACTTGGTTTCCCAAAGTAATATACAATACCATGAGATACCTTTTGATTGTTTGAGGTTGATCAATACTACGGATATTGTTAGGCCAGCGGTATTTACCAAAAGATGATATAAGATGCAGGACTTATGCGGTGCGCATATAGGTTTGTAGACCTGTTAGTTGTTGTCAGTAAGGCCTTTGCTCTGTAATGTGCATCATTTTGTGAGGGTATACTTCGCATCTCAGTTGAACTTTGCTCTTAGTTGTGTCTGCTAAAGCTCATTTTCAAATACTACAAAACTTAGAAACAGGAAAAATTCCATGAGCCAGCTTTCATGTCACGCTTGATGTCTTTCATTGTAGTATATTTAGGTATCATGACCGACGAGAACTTGCCTTGCACGTCATCCTCATCTACTCCAAGGCGCACTTACATGGAACTTCGTCCATCAAGGCCCATGAATAGAGTAAGTTCTAGCATGTTCACGTATTCATGGTCATGATGAGAAGGGAGAGCTGAAGTGCTTTAGCGGGACTCATGATTAATGCAGAACCTTTATAAGTAGGGAAGAAGACGGGGGAGAAAATGTTCCTACGACTTATGGTTTCGACAACGGGATAGTCGATTTCGGTTGGAAGATCTGATCACTCTGCAAAAAATCGAAAGAAAATCGATAAAATCGATATCGATCGAGACGAAAAGTAGCCTATGACACCCGCCGGGGCCCGAAGTGTATGTGTGCCAAGTTTGGTCCTGATCGGTTCAGAAATGGAATTTTCTATTCGGAGCATACGTACAGGCAAACAGACAAACAGACGTTCAGCTTCATATATAAGATGATGCGTCTCGCCGAGCTGAATCGAACGGTGTCCTCGGATTCAGAATTCGTCCATTCTGAAGCGAGATATGACTAAATTTACGATCATTCCGGCGCACTGCGGCGGAGTGTGGCGCACTCTGCCGCACTCCGGCGCACTCTGCCACACTCCGACGCACTGTGGCGGAGTGTGGCGGAGTGCGCCACAGTCCGGCGACTTTTTTGACGAATTATGAGCGGTATTGTATTCATCGCTCATTTGATAGAAACGGGCAAATCCAGATCTCTTGGATATCACATTTCCGCCTTAAATCATTTCTTTGGGCCTCTCACTGGCGGCGATTTAGAAGTACAGAAAGCACTGCTAAGCATGGCGACCAGAAAGGGCCCCCCTGTCAGACACAGGAAAAAGGCATCAGAAGAAGACGTCAATCATGTCATAACATGGGCATTGAAAGCTCAAACCAATTCCGCTCTGAGAGGTGCCATGATGATACTGTTCGCCTTCTCCGCTTTCCTACGAATTAGCGAGGTTTGTAATCTGCGCTTCTCCGATCTATCATACCAGGGATCCTCCATTTGGTGTTGCTTATTCAAAAATCAAAGACGGATCAGAAACGAGAAGGCACGACGGTAGCTTTTTATTGGGACAGCGTTGCCAAGGACCTATGGGATCACTACTGCGATGCCTTTCCGCCGTCCTCTCCTTCCAGCTTTATTTTCAGCAGCAGAAGCGGATCCGCTATTACTAGGGACTTTGCCGCACGCCGAATCCAGAAAACTTTGGGAGAGGCCGGACTTGAATCAAAGAAACTTACTTCGCACTCATTCCGCGGAGGCGAGGCCACCAACGCGCTCAAGAAAGGATTGGACGCTCAATCAGTTATGCTCGCAGGTCGATGGAAATCATTCACATCTTTTCAGGCCTACATTGGCCCTTTACCCGTCTAAAGATCTATTACTATTTATATTATGCTTTCATGTTTCCGGCACGCCTGCTGTTCATGAAGTAATTCGCAATATATGTTTTGTCGACTCTATTCATCATAAGGTGCCTTAGTTTTTCTGCGTAATCGTCGTAATCTGAGCTGGTCTAGCTATTACATCTTGTCATAAATTAGTTCCGCATTTACATTTGACTCGTCCTTACTAAAATGACCACAGTATTCCATGTTTCGATTACGCAACTCTTTCCTGTATTGTATTTGATTCTAGGTTACGTGTATTACTTGTTATTTGGTCTCCGCTTATGTATAATGCAGACCATGTATTATTTCGTACGTCGAGTCGATAAACTTTGTATCATCGACTCCACGATTCGTGTAGAGGCGGGGTTTTGCCAACTCAAAGCGTGGCGGTTTTTGATAGCAGAGTACGAAAAACAATACTATGACAGTGGAGGTTTAACAAGTTTACCTGTATTATCAGGCAGAGTCTGCAATACACCTTTACACGAATCGTGGAGGCGATCATACACACATCTTTCGCTTATGAAATTCAAAACGGTAATTTGGCCGTAAATTTATTGGAGGCTAAATTGGTTTTTTACGTTTTTTGAAGTTTCGGACGCCGATCTTTCTACTCTTGTGTTCGGAATTTGCTTTCAACAAGGCTTTCCGAACTCGATCAGCAACAAGCACTACTGTCACAAAGTGGAGCAATCACAGCTTGTAATGTTGATGTCTAAAATTTACTGGCACAGCCATGCGCACATGGACGGTCTGGTGGCTACAAGACGGTTCAGTGGAATTTTTGAATCTTTATCGTTATTCCGCAACATAAAGGCCAGCTGGGTGCCGGACCAACACAAAACGAGAATGCGTTCGGGGTTGGCCCGAGTCAGGCCACAAAGGGTATTATGCGATAACATATGGCGAGTATGATGCGATACAACATATGGCGCGGGGAAGGGATTCCTGGGATCAGGAACACTCCGGCGCCGCTAAAAAAATGTAAACATGTAAAAAAATGGATTTCACTTTCTTGCTGAAATTGACGTGGTAGTTTGACGGAGTTGTAGGCGATGTGGAGTGGGCGATGGAGTTGTAGTAGTTGATGGAGTTGGAGCGGGCGATGGAGTTGTAGTCGATGGAGTTGGAGTAGGCGTGAAGGTGAAGAAGGTAGAAGGGAATAGTAGATCACGTGTGGCGTCGTTTGAAGCCGCCGGGGCGCTGACGATTACTGCAGAGGAGTGTGTTATGTGGTAAACCACAATGTACTTAGCTCACTCCGCAGTCGTCAGTATGCTTGTCCTTCAATCACACTTTCGTATAATCCAATCCGTGCTGCTTGCAGAGCTCGTCCGACTGCATCCGGGAACCGACTACATCTAGCAGTATTGTGCATATCTTTGTTTTGATGCAGATCACAAAATGCACATGGGGAACGTGGCTCGGATCGTCTGACTAGCTCGTTGCAAGACAGTTCGATTGAACTCAGTTGGCGTAGCATGCACTCGTGGGTGGACTCCATACGCAAGTGAATTTCGCGGATTGCAGACGCGATGGGGGCAAAGGCAGGGCTAGTATCAATATCTTCGAGTAAGTCGTCGAGTTGGGACATGATTGTTGATGAAGTTAGTGATGCTCTGATATTTATACTAGCTTACTCTCCGCCCACTTTTTTGTATATATGATGGTACGGACATGTGTTTACTTGCAAGGAGGAATGGCTAATCGTGGATAGTATGTTTGGGTAATTTGATATGCTCTTAATGCTGTTGGCTTGCTAAGCACTTGATGAAGCATTCGAAAAGTGTTTTTACAATGAGGATAGCGATGCGTATAACTGTTGTGAGTATGTTTATCACAATTTTGAATACTAGCAATATGGCTGTTGGACCAAATAGGTATGTCATGCCGATGAGCGTGGTAACCGTAGGCGAATGTCCCAATAGCTAACTTCCAGTGCTCGGACATGGTTTTAGAAGAGGTTGAAGGTCGGGTAAGTCAAAATCTATTATTGAATTCAGAGTGTGTTGGTTGTTTTCTTCGGGAAACACAGTACTCCTTTTGCTTCGAGGGTGGTAACTGAGTGTCCCTCGTAATTAAATGTCACATCTTGACCATTGCAGATCGTGTGACATTTATGTAGGATTAATGCGTTGCTAAACTCCATTGATACAGTATTGATTGTGTTGTTTTCAGCTCATTCAATCGAAAACACTTGCGTATCGCACTGAACTGTTGCCCAAGAAGGTATCTGCGTGAAACATGATACCTGTAATTGAGCTCCCTCTAAGCAGTTATAACATCCTTTCAGTGTTATAAGGGTCATGTTGCAAGGCTGTTCAATAATGTATTAGGTTGGAAAGAACTCGGACATGGCCTATAGACAAAGTTTTTGTTTCGACGTAAACACTAATTGGGGCATGCTGCACACCATTGGATAGAGGAAAGCAATCTGTAAAAAAACTATTGTAAGCGCAAGCCTTAGCAATGTTCTTAGTGAAAATTCAAGCGAAAATCCTAAAGCATAGGTTTTTGCCCTAACCCAGATCTCCAACTTAAATGTTATGAAACCGCCACATGCTCTAATTTATAGCATACATATATTTACACACTTAGATGCACAGTTCGGATCAAATTTGAGCTTAAACAACAAGAAAAACGAGGTAAATGAAAAGTGGCAAACTCTGCCCCCGTTGATCCCAGGCTCCTCCCACTTGCTTAAATTTCAGCTACAGGCAAGTGAAAGTACAGCTACAAATGGAATGCGGAGGGCATTTACATGCTTTTGGAGCTTTGAGATTTTCGTATATGCAGATCATACGATTTTCGCATTTCGAAAATCTCTCTAATGCTTGTTCTTTTGAATCGCATTCAACCGGAATGACGTGTCCTTCAGGTAAAATCAGACCTTCGTTTTTGGAAATAGCAAATCTTCTATCCATGAGAGGAAAATGCGGTTTCTGGATGGAAATCACCGTTATGGATATCCCCGCTTATATTCTGACTCACATACGGCTGTAGGCTTATCGATTTTTGTACACCCCTGTGATACATAGTGATATTGCTATCTCCGCTGCGGCGGCCCATTCGATACAGCGAACGACTTCGTAGACTGATCTACTTTTTGGAACTTGCGCGAGGCGAACAAATGAGCATGCGGGCAGGGGCAATAAGTACCCGCAGGCGATGCCGCCGCACGTCTGATCACATGCGAGATAATCCGGGTAATTTGATGCCATTTCTAACTCTGGTATAGTAGCATTGGGCAGAATTTTATTGCATGCATTTTGTAGACATGATCCCATCTGAGCGCATCTAGTCGTGCTATAAACATTCTTTCGTGCTTCTTGTAAAGAAGAGCGATTCTTTTTTACACACTATGCATGGGTTCATTTCTTAGTTTTATCATACCTACAATCGTATTGGCATGTCGAATTTGTATGCAGATTTCTTTATGTAGTTTATCAAATATGATTTCTTCGCTGAATGTGTAAATATATTCTCCTCTTGATTTGCATACCATCTCTACCGTTTTGCGCATGTGTACATGCTGGCAAGCAGATACTTCTGTTATCCCGATTAGTATTATCAGCATGATTGCTATTGCTGTACGCTTGGTTAGAGGGATTGGGTGGAAGGTGTACAACTCTTGTTGGGGTTCTTCCAAACTCTCGCTTATGTTACGTGTGTAAGCGCAAATGCTCCATATTATGACCATGGGGATGATTGTTCCGAAGTATAAGATTAGCGCTACTGTGACGATGGCCCCGAATGGCCAGCAATGCGGGTTTCCTATAAGGTCTTTGCTTAGTATGCTGGACATATTTTCGCATAGATCTGGAGGATGGCATTTTTTGACTTCCGTGATTGTGCCAGCTGTGGAAGTATGTCGCATCTGTACTTTTACCATGGGATGCAGTGCTGATGTAGGAAGCATAAACCGCATCTCTTCTGTATTCGCAGCGAAGGATTTGCAATGGTTATCGAAACATAGTTCGAATTTCCCTGGTGGACTATGCAGTTGATATGAAGCTGCTTTGATGCGGATATAGAGTCGATCAGCATTAGCAGCATCAGTGTGATGAGAGCAGAAGTTGACCTTCCGCCAGAAGTGGGGGTCACTGGTCTGTTCAGATCTCGTTCGTATTCCTGTATGTCATCTAGAGCACGCGTTTTGGACGCTCTTCTCAGATGATCCCTATTTCCTCTCATCTCTGGTGACTGGTGATCTATGTTGTCATCTTCATTTGGATGAAGCGACAATGTAGGGTGTTCTGGGATGGAACGAATTTCAAGTGGGTAAATTTTGTTAAGGGGTCGTTGTAATATTTTGTGATTAGGCATTAGTATACGTGCCGTTCTTATCATGTCATCGTTACTTTCAAGCAACTCTACTATTTTGTCGTATACCCATTGTCCCCGCGGTATGAAATCTTCCTCTATCAGATTTCTCCAATGTTGGGATGTTTTGCAATATGCCGTGGTTGTTCTAGATGGCATCTGTGGCTATCGCGCAATAGTGTAAGATAATCGATGTTCCATTTTTTCCAGAACTTATTTGCTATCGTTTCAGAGTATGCTAGAGCCTCATACGCTTGTGCTGCTGTTTGTATGAGTGCTGGTCACGTGATGGATCCGTTTCGAAATTGGCCGTTGCTGAACTAGGGATGGCAAACTTTAGATTTCCTTGCAGGAAGTTTACCGGTCTGAGGGGAATTTCTGTTATGTCGCTAGAGTCGAGCTTTGTAATTGGACGTGTGTTTATGATAGCTTCTATCCGTGCGATGACCGTTGTCATTTGTTCAAGAGTCAACTTTTTTCTTCCTACTGACATTTGAAAGGCCTTTTTTACAGAAGACACCAATCTTTCCCAAACTCCTCCCATCCATGGAGAAGCGGGAGGATTAAAGATCCATTTTATACCTTCGGACGCGCTGTAGTCCATCACGGAATTTCCAGTGGAATCATCTTGTTCGAATAGGGTTTCGATGATTTTTTGACCTACCTAATTTGAAATTAGTTCCACAAGAAGTTCTTATCAAAGATGGAACTCCTCTTCGGGAAACAAAGCGGACGAAGGTGTTGAGAAAAGCCCCTGTAGAGAGATTGGCGGTTACCTCTAAGTGAACTGCTCTTGTTGTTAAGCATGTATAAAGGCAGTACATTCTTTGATTTTCATCCGATTCAAACGGCCCCATGAAATCGCAGCCGATATTTTGAAATGGTTTACTTATTGACACCCTGTCAGCTGGCAGTGGTGGCATTTCTGGCGCACGGAATGGTAAGCCTTGAACTCTTCGACATGTACTGCAATTTCTTAAGTACTTTTTGATTGCGCGTGATGGTTGCGGAATCCAGTATTTTTGCCTGGCTAATGACAATACTTGATCTTGGCCGCAGTGTGCGTTCTCGCGGTGCAGCTCGGTGATAATGAGGCGCGCGAGGTCAGAGTCATTTGCCACATAAATGGCATTTTTGTATCAAAGGGAATTCTGGCATTTTGTAGTCTTGATTTGTAACGAATCACTCCAGATTCGTCTCGTACGAAGATCTGATTTGGAAACCTTTTTTATAATGATTTCAGTTCTATACTTTTATGTGCTAATGAAACAATGATATTTTCACTTTTTTGCATGTCCTCGCAGGTTATCTGCGGCTCTGGATTGAGATCGTGCAAGATGGTCGTGGTAATCATAGTATTTCTTGACAAATTGCATCGAGATATCCATTTATGTAATAATCTTCCAACTCGAGCAAAAGTACGAATCACCGTTTTATAACGTGAAAATCTTGATAAATCAATAAGCGATTGATTTTCACTTTCCCTGCTGTTTTCGGAAGTTTCAATGGCGGGGAGTTCTTGGAATTCGTTGTAGTCTTCGTCTACACTGATTGAGGGAAGGTCGCGTAATTTCCAGTCGTAATTACAAGTTTTAACCATTGTGGACTTCTGATCCATGCGTGGTCATTGCTCTGTGATCTTGATAAACCCCTGGTTCCAGCGTCAGCTGGATTGTCCTGGGTTGGAACATGGAAAAATCTTACTGGAATACCTTTGTTTTCAAGTTCATTTTTGAGTTTATGAATTCTCTCTTTCATCAGTTACGAATGGTGGTAATTTTCGCGTAGATTTGATCCTTTGCGCGCTATTTCGCTATTGCTCACGATTTGTACTCGCTCAGTTCGGAATTCGAGGTTTGCTGATATACTTTTGCTTAGCCTCATCCCAATGAGGATTCCGATCAATTCCAAGCGAGGAATCGTTTGTCTGCTCCTTTTTGGTGTTAGTTTTGATTTCCCACAAATCAATTGAGTGACCTCTCTGGTGTCATTATATCGCAGGAAGGCGCAGGTCGCGATGGCTAAGTTGCTGGCGTCGCAGAAAATCCATAAAGTATAGTAGACGTCATCCGTCTGGTCACCTCGGTGTCGTGTGTGCTATTGCACACAATTTTGAAATCCCGGATGAGGTGCGAGGTTCGCGCCATGCCGTACTTGCACCAAGTGCGCATACGGCTGAAATTCGACGCCAAACTGTCCGATTTTCTTATTTTGATGTTTTTTTTGTTTTAAGCACTTTTTCTGCACGCATGGTCTCGTTCTCAAAGATTTGCTACCTTTATACTCGTGCATTGCCGTTTTAGATAGGATATCCTGAGATTTATCACTTCTGCTTCCAGGCAAGGAAGGCGCGTGGGCAATCTTGCAGGATTGTGAAGTGTGTTTTTCGGTATAGTCGTATGTAGAAAGAATAGAGTATCTCGTAGACAATACGAGTTTCAACTTCCTCCTCACTGAAATCGTCTTGTACCGAGTTCCTCTTGGAAAGCTTCTTCTAAGTCTATAGTGGGATTTCTTTAAACAAAAACTCGTACTTCTCAAGAGACACTCTACTCTTTCTACATCCGACAATATTGAAGAAAGCACACTTACCTTGAAATCCTGCAGGATTGCCCATTTGCCGCTCTCACCTGGAATCAAAAGTGAAAAATTTTGAAATTTGCGATCTAAAACGGCAACGCACGGTATAAAGATAACAAATCATCAAAAACCAGACGTGCGCGGAGCCAAAAACAAAAAAAAAGCACCGGAATAAGAAAAACCGGCAAAATTTGGCGTCGAATTTTAGCCGTACGCGTACTTGGTGCAAGTACGGCACGGCGCGAACCCCGCACCTCATCCGGGATTTCAAAATTGTGTGCAATAGCACACACGGCACCGAGGTGACTAGACGGATGACGTCTACTATACAGTCTGCTCCAATCGGGATCAGGCTGAACCGTCGGCGTAACTTTGCGCGCTCACAGCGCTCGCAGTCTGCGCTGCATATGCGCGCTGTCGGAGAGAGCAAAATGACTGAAGAGAGAGCAGAGAAGCAGGCCGTGGGCGTGACCGCGAAACCCTAGCGACGCGTACTCCCGCCATGCCAATTTTGGCCTGGTTGGGATCGGGGCAGACTGTAGGTTGTGACCCGAGATTATGTCGCACCTGTGAGGTGTGAACTTTCGCGCAATGCGTTAGCACATTCTGAGTAAGTTTTCTAGGGAACCTGATGGTTGTGTTTGTTATCTCTTTTCAAGCTGAGTTCCATTTTTGCGTCAATTCTTTGTTGACACCGTCATTCCAGTCTATGCCCGTTTCGAAAATTTCGCGCATCAAGGATTTTAATTTGACTATTAGTGGTGCCGTTAGCCCTATGGGATCATAGATGGAGTTAATTGTGCTAACTACATCTCTCTTTGTGAGATTTAGTTTTGGTAAAATGTTTACTTTCACCTCAAATTCGTCTATTTTCGTATAGTAAACAACTCCAAGAAACTTTACTACTTCTACAGGATTTCTGTCTTGAACAGGTATAGCGTTATTTACGTTGTTTGAGTTAGACAAGTATTCAAGTAAATTCATTTCAATTTCACGAAATAGTTGTTTTGACTCAGTATATTTTTGCAACGCTTCGTCCTTGCTATCGGCTGTCATTGAGATGTTGTCTACATAGATATTTTGAGCGATTTCTTGTGAAAGAGGTGTGTTCTTTCCATTCAAATAAGCTAGTACTGTCATGTTCAAAATACTAGGCGAAGCCGTCACACCAAATGGCAGACGGTTGAATCTGTAAACTATCAGATTGCCTTTTGTCGGCCGGAGTTTGATGTCTTTGACCCAAAGAAAGCGACAAAGGTCTTTGTGCTCGCTTGTCAATCTGATTTGTGTAAACGCAGCCTCGATATCATATGTTAGAATAAACTTGCTAAATCTGCTGCGAATTAGAATGTCGTGGATTTTGTTGGCGAATGATTCTCCAGTGAAAATGACGTTGTTTAATGAAAGTTGTCCTCTTTGTTTGGAAGATGCATCGAAAACAATTCTAAGAGATTTTGTAGCAGAGTTTTTCCATACTCCCGAATGGGGCATATAGTAGATTCCTGCCGAGTTTTCGATCTGAAAGGTTGCTTTTTCAATTATGCCATTTGCAAGGTACTTGTCTAGCATGTTTGTGTAGCAGGAACTTTGTGATGGACTCTTTGCTAGTTGCCTTTGCAAAGATTCTAGTCAACGATAGGCAATTGCGTAATTATCAGCCAGGTTAATTACATTATCTTTCAATGGATACGGGGCGGTTACCACACCTTCTTCGAATGAAATCCTTTTGCTGTAGTTCTGATAATATTGTAACGTTTTTTCGCTGGTAGAAAATTCGTCCGTGGAAATTCCTAATCCGTCGAGTTCGAATATTTTTGAAGCATTTCTAGCTCGTTACTGTCTTCGATCAGCGTGAGAGCGTGAGAAACGTCTTCTCCGGGGAGTTCTGGCGCGATTGCTCCACGTCCGTGGGGTGTGGGGCCCAGAACAGTTTTCGCTACATAAAGTCCAGATGGCAATCTTGTCTTGTTGCTACTGAGAACGAAATCGTAGTGGTAATCGAGCCCTATCAAGATTTGGGGGTCTTGGTGTTCGCCCCTTATTCTCGAGTTACACAAGCAAATGCCATGTTCCTGCAAAAATTGCTTATCCTGTTCCATGAGACGCGCGGAAGGGTAACCTTTTGTTATTACAGGCTTTGTTCTAACGATCAGTTCTATTTCCTTGCCGAATACGGTGGAAATCTTGATTTGAACGTGGAAGGTTTTGAATTTCTCAATAGGACCTCCAATGCCCGACATTGTGCAGATATCGCTGCTTTGTTTGTGTAGGTCAAATTCATGTGCAATTGTCTCGTTGATCAATGTTCGTTGTGCCCCAGTATCGAAAAATACCAGAACTCGTTCAAATTTTTTAGTTCGGTTACTCCACAAGTTTGCTTCTTGCTTCCGCTGTCATAAGCACTATTTGATCTTTTTTGCACTCTGTAGCGGTGCTCTGCTCTGGTGAAGTGTTGGGTACTTCCTCCTTGTGAAAATTGTTCATTTCATTCCTGGGAACCTCTTGATCTGTGCGATTGCGCCATAATCCTTGGCCTGTTCTCGGTTCCACAGCGGGAGGTCTTTTGCTGCTGTTTTGTGGATTACCGAAGCGATTCGCTCGTGAAGTTGATTTTTACCGTATTTTTTGATCCTTTCGTGTTTGGAAAGCACAAGCTGGAATGGTGCATTCGCTCACATGCGGGGCAATCAGGCTTGTTGCACTGATTGCTTCTGTGTTGGCTAGAAAAACACTTCCAGTAGCGTTTTGTTTCCATGATTTTTTTCTCTTTTGTGTTACATCCGTGACTGCGCGGCAGTTTGCGGAGAAATGGTCCGCACTAGCGCAAAAAATGCATTTTTTCTCGTTTTCTGGGTAGTCCCCTCTGTCTGTGGCTTGATGTCTTCTATTTTCTTGATGTTCGCTTTTGAAGTGGAACTGTAGCCGGGATTCCACATATTTTTTGGCGTTGATTTCGTTTTCGATTTGATCAAGGACCTCTTCGACCTTTACTTCTTCCTTTCCTTGCAAACTAGGAGCACCTTTTTTACTATGCTGTATGGAAATTTCTCCAGAATTTTTTCTGTCCACATTGCATCTGTCAGTTTGGGAATGTCTTGTCCTGCTGATACCATTTGATCAGCATGCGAATATTATCGAATGTATGTGAGCAACCGTCCGCTGTGTTTTTTGCAGGTGGGAGATTGATAAGTTTTTGGGCGATTTTTGCTCTGTTCACCGGTTTATTGCCGTATTTTTTCTTGAGCGTTTCTACCATCCATGTGTAGTTCTATGGAATCATTTGGATTCTTAACGGCCATCTCTGCTCTTCCTTTAGGCTGTCTCTTAAGAGCTCTGGGCTCTCTTTTCTACCGTGCTTAGCACCTTACTTTGGTGAACAAGGGTCTCATACACCGCCCAGAATTCCGGGAACTCTTCTTTGTCTCCCCAAAATCTTGGTAGTTGCATTGCACTCGGTTTCAACGATAGACATCTTCCTCCACCACAGCTCTGCTGCCTTCTTCCAATACAGCTCTGCTGCTTTCTGGAACTCTGGTGCTGTCGGAGCTATCTTCTGATAGCCAGGCTGCATCATTTGGATTGATCACTTCGTCGCTGTTTTCGACAATGTTGCTCCCGGAGCTTGTTTCTGTGATATGTGGGTGAAATGTTTTAGGTAACGTTGTGTCCAACTTACGCGACAGCCGTTCTGCGTGATTTCGTGCTTCGGTAAGTCTGGTTCCTAATATCAGAATCATTTCATTTGCTTTTGCTATGTTTTCCATACATTTCGTTTCTTTTTCTAGTTCTTCAAGTTCTTTTTCCATTCCTTTTTTACTTAATCTTGTCTTGCTGTCCTCCCATTTGTTTTGAAGTCTGTCGAGGAGGACTTGAAGAGAATCTTTACTTTGTTGGATAGATTGTATGCTGCCGGTTATCAGGTTTATCGATCCTAGGCACGTCTCATAGTTTTCATCGTCTGATTCTTGAAGGATTAGTTCCTCTTTGTATGGTGCGAATTTTTGCAGTAGCATTTGCAAAGTTTCTGCACTTTGTGCAATTGGTCTTTTGAAGAAAAATAGCGCCATTTTTCTGTTTTTGCGCTAGTGATTTTGCTTACTTTTTTGGTGTTCAAGGAAAGTGTCCTGGACCTGGGGGCCAGAGGGGGTTTGCTATTTTTTGCCAGGATGGGTTGCCCTGGACTTGTGTGCCAGCGGGGGTTTGCTGGACTTTTTTGCCAGGTTAGGGTGGCCTGGACTTGTTCGGCTATTTCTTTTAGTCGATGCACCAATTTGTGGTGGCTACAAGATGGTTCAGTGGAAGTTTTGAATCTTTATCGTTATTCCGCAACATAAAGGCCGGCTGGGTGCCGGACCAACACAAAACGAGAATGCCGTTCGGGGTTGGCCCGAGTCAGGCCACAAAGGGTATTATGCGATAACATATGGCGAGTATGATGCGATGCAACATATGGTGCGGGGAAGAGGGATCAGGAACAGACGGTTTTGCATTTCGTCCGCGAACCCCAAGAAGTACAGTCTGGAATTCCTCCCAAATATCACGCAGTGGAGAAGCATCGTTAATCTGAGGCTCAGATTCCCACTAACGGGTTTGGTCACGACAAAATGTTACCTTTATTGATTTGAAAAGGTCGCGCAGACAGAAAAAAGACACTGAGTTGCGAAATGCTTGTTCTGTCCGCCGGTCAGCAATATGTTTGGGATCCTAATAAGAATGAGAATTGAAAGTTATACATGGTGAAAACACGGGTTGAGCCTCGGTGAGTGACTTCGAGGAGCAACCAAATCGAGAAGATAATTGCTGAAAAGAGAAAGGCGAGATATTCATGGTGGTTGTTTCTTTGCAAATCCACCCTACCGCGTCTCGCAATGTCCTCTAGCATCAAATAATTTGTAATTGTCACAGTGAGCAGCCTATGTAAGCAAAAACTGGGAAAGAAGTTTGATAACTATCTTACACTAGCTACTGTACCCCATGCTAAAGCAGTTAGATATGTAGATATATACAAAGGCGTGCCATATCGAAGTAGCTCAGTGGTAACCTTCAGAACTAGTCCACTCTGAACACAGACCTGATGCAAAATTTCGGTGAACTTTGGTGGAGGAAGTTCAAGCATAGCCGCCGCGATTCTCTTTTCACGAATAATGAGCGGCAATTCAGGAACTTCACACCCCAGTAGCTGATCTGACTTCGTCATAAAGTCTTACTGCATACATACTCCAATAATCGTGCGCTTGAAAGTCGGGACGAATTCGAAAAACAGACAAGCGTGGAAAGATCGGCGTCTGATACTTCAAAAAACGTTTAAAAAAAACTAAATTCGCGCTCGCTGTCGCGCTTGGCGGAAAAACTGCGCGTCGTTGCCGCGTTGCCGATCAGGGTACAGTCTGCCCCAATCCTAACCAGGCCAAAATTGGCTTGGCGGGAGTGCGCGTCGCGAGGGTTTCGCGCCACTTCTGCGTCTAACTAGTCTGCTCTCTCCTCAATCTCTTCGCTCTCTGCGACAGCGTGCGTATGCAGCGCAAACCCCTAGCGCTGCGAGCGCGCGAATTCAGCCGAGGGTTCGGCCTGGTCCCGATTGGGGCAGACTGTACTAGGTACGCTTGTGACGTACAATATTTGGCCAAACTTACATTGGCCGAAAAATAATGTGCTCCAAACAAGATTCGCACTAGGGCGCCAATCTCGTTCGGAGCACCATATTTCTGGCTTATTTTTTGCCAGCTCTTCTATTAAGATAAATATGACAGTTTCTTTTTTCATTTCCACCATTTTCATCGTTATTTAGTACTAGAAAAGTGTGTTTTTTTCTGAAAGTCTTGAAACCGCCTTACGTTTTGATTTCTTATCTGCCTGGGCTTATTTTTCATGGTGATTCCGAATATGATATGCATTTCGGTTTGTTCGGAAGGAGTTAGCCAACTTGTTGATTTCAAAATGATACGTTCGCATACTGCTTCCAATACTTTGTCATTTCCACTATATTCAGTAAGTATTCGTCGACTTTGCCTCTTTTAGTTGCCCTTTGATTAGCTTTTTATTTCATTTTTGTTCTCTACTTATTTTTTATGTTAACATACAGTCTGCCCCAATCGGGATCAGGCCGAACCGTCGGCTGATTTTGCGCGCTCGCAGCGCTAGGGGTTTGCGCTGCCTACGCGCGCTGTCGCAGAGAGTGAAGAAATTGAGGAGAGAGCAGACTAGCTAGACGCAGAAGTGGCGCGAAACCCTCGCGACGCGCACTCCCGCCAAGCCAATTTTGGCCTGGTTAGGATTGGGGCAGACTGTATCTCCAGCGACATGATCAATTAGCCTCCCTCTTCGTTTCGGTATTACTCTCTATCAGTAACCTCTTCTGTAGATTTCAACTTGAATAATAACTTCGAATTTTTTCCTTTAGTTTCGAGAACAGTGTTCCCTCAAAATTACTCTAGTAGAGTAACGACGACCTCGCAAAATGCAGACTGTATTCGAAATCAGCATGAAACATAACCCCAGGTACATAAGAAACCAAAACAAAAAGCAGTTTTAAAACTTTTAGAGAAAACATTGCTTTTCTAGTGTGAAAATGAAAAAGAAACTGTCATATTTATCTTAATAGAACTAGCAGCCCAATGGCTAACAGGTGTGAGAAATGTTGTATTGAGTCACCAAAGCCTCGTATAACACTTTTCCGATGCCGTAAAAGCTAATAAACTTCATCTAGTGATGTTTTGATTGGAAAGTTCTGCTGGGAAGGCATGGTGCGCATATAGTTCTAATGACGAAAGTACGACTGCTTGCAGAAGAACGTTTGGAGTCAAGAAAGATGTCGCGTTTAGTGAAGCTCATTCTCCAAAACAGAAATGCACACCTTACAACTCGCGCTTTTTCTCGAGACTCTCTCGTATAGCGTCCTTCACGTAGCTCTCTTTTCTGTGGCTTTTCTTAGCTGATATATTGTACGTTCTTTTTGGTGTAAAATTTTTTCAAAGCGTTAGCAGCTTTTTCCGTCAAACATTAGAGGAGGATGAGGACGATTCGCGTCCGTACTGCTTTCCACACAGGACTACTGTCGCGCGCGGAACACCCTGCGGCGGCTTTTGCCTAAGCAAAGCAGGCGGAAGAAAGATTTGCGGCCTGCTGACGTGTTAAGACAAGTCAAAATCAGGATAGCGCTGGAGACCGCCCGTGCGGAAAGGCTGTCTTCCACAAGAGCTTAATTTCCTCATCACTCTAGCCTTAAAATATTAGTTTAGTTAGTCTCCATTCCCAGTTTCTTAGCCAAAATGCACTAATTTTTTCCCTCTAAAAGTCCACAGTGAAGTTGTCCACTCTTTCTTTGTTATTCAAGGAACTGTCCGGTCTGCAAAACCTCCTTTTTTCAAAAGCTTACTGGAGAAAGTCACAGTATCTTCCTCCCCCTTCAATGCACTTCTAGTCAGTATGCTCACAGCGTCCCCCTCATCTTTCGTGCCAAAACCGCAGGGCCCGGCGTACGTTGGTTCGAAGGATTTTGGAAGACTAAGCTCGCCGCAGAATGCAGAAAGAATATGTATTCGTGATTAGCACCTCAGAAAACCCCCTAGACCAAAATTCAGCCAAAACTGAAGTGACTCTTCTACTTATACCCACCGTTGCCCCACCAAGTGGCGTTTTTGTGAAAAAAGAATGTAATATTTGTGATCCCCATCGACCAAATCTCAGCCAAATTCACAACTTTGAAATTTTGGGCCGCGGACACAAAAATAGCACCGTTCGAACTTCCCCGCAAGCACTCAGATAATCGCCGGCAGGCGGTCCGCAAACTCGCGCTTTTCTGCAGGCGGTCAGCAGAATTTTAGGGCGTGGCCAAACCTTCAGCGGGCGGCACTTCCTTCTCAGATAATCGCCGGGGGCAGGCGGTCCGCAAACTCGCGCTTTTCTGCAGGCGGTCAGCAGAATTTTGGGGCGTGGCCAAACCTTCAGCGGGCGGTACTTTCGTCTTCTGCCAGCGGGCAGCAATACAAAATTTCCGGTACAAAAAACAATAAAACAATATACAACAATACAAAAAAGTTTATACGCCGCTTAAATGAGCGCGTGTTGCGTGTTACGTGTTGTTTTACGCAACACGCGCTCATTTAAGCGGCGTCTAAACTGTGCGGGACTCACAGGAATCGCAGGATTCGCAGGAGTCGTAGGAATAGCAGGAATAGTATGACCGATCCCATCAATTTTGCATATTCTCGCGGAAAATCCGCGAGAATGCGGCCAATGCGCCGCAACTAATCTATAGGAAAACCGCGATAGTTTTCCGAGCATTCGCCTGAAAACTGGTCAACATTTCTTCAAATTTCTGCAAGCAGGCCGCAAGAAATCAGCGAACTATTTTTCCGGTGCCCGCTTGCTCATCGCATGGCCGCCTGCCCCCCGCGATTACCTGAGTGGTTATCAGAACCACGAAAGATATCGTTCAAGAAGCGGCAGCGCTTTCAACCGATACGTTAACTTTGAACGCTCATAACTCACGAACCAGTGAAGACGGGTCGGAGAGAATGGTACCAATAAAAGGAAGACAACAAGCTCCTAAGCGAAAATGCTCTTACATTTTTATATTTCGTTCATTTTGGGGGCGAAATATGTCCTTGAAGTGGAGGTACCTTTGAATTTTGAGACACAGATTCTTTTTATATATGATAGGATCTGTGGAGAAACCAGCTGTTTTTTGGAGCCAACGTTAGTGGCAAAAAGGAATTCCTGAGTGGGGAATCGAACCCGAGTCTGGCAGCTGAGATTAGCACCCCCTAGCCACTAGACCATGGAGACTACATTGCATCTGCAGTTTGTGCGCGTCAATCGCTTTTTTTTTCATCAAACACGAGAGGGAATGGGGTACGGTATTCGGGCTCACGCAACGAATTTAAAGGCCGGTGCAAAAAGTGCTAATCAATACGTTGCTATTTTTCTGTTATAGAATGATAGCTGGCTAAGCCGAAAAAATATGGTGCTCCGAACGAGATTGGCGCTCTAGTGCGAATCTTGTTTGGAGCACATTATTTTTCGGTTAATGTAGGTTTGGCCAAATACTGTACGTCCTACGCTTGTGCGTTTCGACGTCCATGTTCTATAGAACGGTAACGTATTCTATAGAAATGACCTATAGGTCATTTGTCGCCTTCCGGACGTTCCCCCTACTATGCTGTAGATTATGCGGCAGTGTATAGGCCTCGTTCTGTAATAAGATCAGGACTTTTCGCTCAAATCATTTTATGATTGCATAAAAACGAGGTCCCACAATGCCCTTGTTTCTATAGTTTGATCCTTGCCTTTTCCAATTGACCTTAATGTCGCGGAAAACAATCACGAGTTTATGTTACTGAGTACTGCACATCATAGACCGCGGTGTTAACTGACCATGCGCTGTCAGTAAATTTTTGGTGGACCTCTTCTTGGTCACTTTGGAAAGTTTTGCGATGATTTTCGCTTTATCGAGATTCCGTGCTTTGGGGTAGGATGTTTTCTTTTATTCTTCCTGTATAGTAGCGCTTTCTTGTCTATGCCTAAATTCAATGTTAAACTCTATCTGTCCTGCTTTTGTTCCCTGTTTGGCGCATATGCCACTTCCTTTCATCCCGATGAGAATGTATGTATTCTACTCGTTTAGTAACCATGACAGCTCGAACAGGCGGGCAAGCGGATTATCTCTATCCTAACAAAGACATCCCAGCGCCTTTGCCGGAGGATTTCTATAAGGAATGGCTTGCCGGCGGCAGTCCCGCTGCTCAAGTTCGGAGTAAGTTGCTTCCACATATATTGAACTTCTGTGTCCAAGTTTTGGGTTTGTAGTGCTCAGTCATAAGCATAGCTTTGGCTGCGTTCATAAATACTGATCCCGAAGTCCGGGAGCAGTTCCAGCACAGCGCTTATTTCAAGCGATGTGTTGTGATTGTTCCTGGATATCCGGATCAGTATGGCCTTTGTCTCCTCATGAGCTTGTAGTTCTTGTAATGCTTCTACAATTCATATTCAGGCTCGGCTAGATCGCAGTCTGGTCCTTCAGCAACGGAGGCCCTTGTTGAGCAGCTCATCAAAGAAAATCAGGACTTGATTGAGAAGGAAGCATTGAAACAGGTAAGGAGGTTGCATGCATGTGAAAATCGTGTCTGTTTTTTGCGATCTCCTTGACGTATGTTGTTTAACGCCTTTTGAATGAAAAGATTGGCGTCAGAATAATCCTGTTTTTGTTTTTATTTGCCCTTTAGTTATGATCTGTTTACTATATTTCATGAATCATGTCGTTCATGTGCTAGACTTTGTATCATGAGATTCTTTTGCGCTTTCAGAACGATTTCTTTGACATTTCAGGCTGCCGCTGCCAGTGTCAACGTGCATAACCCGCAGTACTCAAATTTGATCCCCCTGTCATTCGACTATGATGACTTTATCAAGAAGGAGGAAGAAAGACGTAATAAAGCGCGAGAGATGACGTTAAAACAGCTTCATCTTGATAAGTAGAGTATAGCTTGACCTCATCGATCCCTTTTATTTTTATAATTCAGCTCCGTTCTAACCTTTGTCGGTAGTGGAGTCTATTTTCATGCAGTATCTCCCATTGTTTCTTGATATGTGCGGCTATCTCACTCATCCATGTTTCCCGAGATTTCTCAGTTTCACTTGATGATATCACTATCCTCCATGTATTTTCTTCTTGTAAACGGGTTGGTTATGAATCCTTCTTATCCGTATTCTGATCAACTCCCGGCCAATATCCTCGCATGCTGGTTATACAATTGCAGTTTTTGTCTCTGTATTGTTTTCGTCCCAGATGAATATCCCACCGGCGTTCCCCATGCCACAGGCATCCAACTATCAGAGTGACCCTGAAAAGGTACTGGCTTTGAACCAGTATCAACTTTAGTTTCATTGGAATTTTTCAGATGAATTCTGCCATTAGTTATCTAGAGGTGAAAGCATTAGATGCGAAGAAAATCGTTGAAGAACTGCTGTATATGCTCGATATGCAGGAAAAAGTTCCCTGGTACGTTCCAGTGCTCTCAATTCATTTATTTCAAAATTCGTCGTGTGAACGATATGCCATCTTCCTTGACCTTTGGAATCTAGGCCTGACATGTTGGATAAGTTCTCTTCTCTAGCCGCAGCCATGTCGCAGCTGCAAGGAGCACTGAAGAAAAGTGCTATCCAGTCAGGTGGTGCTAAATACTAAAATGAATGAAGCCAGATCATAGCTTTAAAGGTCACGAAGACCATGGCGCTCTTCTGCGAAGTCATGTTCTTGTACCGCAGCGGCTCCAGCTTGAACCGGACCAACAGCTGCAGGTGATTGTGATTTGATTCAAAATTATAGTTCGATTTTTGCAACACCGTACATGGTTTTTTTCATGTGATTATGCTTTGAGGATTGCCACTGTACACATTTTTATGAGCACATGAACATACCCTTCACTTTTTGTTTGTCATGCTTTCTTGAATCATAAACATAATCTCCTCTCTCATGGAATTAGGGAGTAATGTGTACTGATTAGAATTTGACGTCATTTCGCGTTCATTCATGGAATCATGATGTTGTTCCTGATTACTTACGAACAAAATTGAATCCCGAAATGGAATCTGAAGAGATGATACTAGAACAAGATAAGAACCAAAAAGGTGAGGATTACACTTCCTTACTCTATGCGTCATCAATGTCCAGTGGCTCCTTTTAGGTCAAGATGTGATTAACAAACAAATTACCCACCTGAATAAGTATGTAGATCTTCTGCTGCAAAGCCTTCATTCTTCGGATCGCGCCCACAATGAGAATTTTGCTGAAAAGGTTTCATTTTATCCCTTACTCGTGTACTCCTTTATCTCATTTGGTCTTAGCCTACCTTCAACAAAGAGGAAACCGTGCGTCTTGTACGAGCAACCATGGTAGGCGAAGGTCTCAAAATTAGTATGGGTCGTGCTGCGACAGCGACATCATCTACGCACACTACTACACAATTACCACGGCCTTCTGGAGCGCAACCAACATCGCGCCCGTAATCTTTGACGCTGTCCACTTGTTTCTGACATCCTGAACCTTCATACGGGCTAATTTGTAAATACTGATCTAATTAAGCTATTGCAATTTTGATAATAAATATAACATTGAATCATATTGTTCTGTATTATGGTTTTTTCCCATGATTGCCTCAATGAGCTTTTGCGAGGATGGTCTACTCTCTGTTATTGTTGATTTCTGCTTCTTACCAGGTGCAACTAGGACATCTTCAGGGGCAGGAGGTTGCGATCGTGCAGCTCAAATGAGTGGTGGAGTGGTCGCGGCGAGTCCTGGGAATGATGTTCCAGGTCCATCTAACTCGCGTAGTGACTTTCTTGGTATGTCCCCACGTGAGAATGTCATACCTCCACCACCTGAACATCGAATGAGCAAAATTGAGTGCGTCCATTCCACACTTCAAGGTCTGCATGAGGAATGGGAGACAAGGAAGAAGTAAGCCATTGTTGTGCGAACACAAGCTTCCTTCATTTCTTTTTCAAACCATCAAACTTTTGAAGAGCTGTGTTTGATGTCGATTACACCAATCCATCTCTTCTTTGCACTTCGTCATCAGATCCTATTAGTTGCCTTGAATTAGGTGGCGCAGGTGAACGACGCCATCTTACGGTTAGTAATTTGGTCCAAAAGTGTTTTCTAAATATGCTCTGCTTAGGTTGTTTTGCCTTGGATGCAAGCTAATGTATGTTGCGGATTTGAATATAGCTTAGCTTCCTTGAAGGCGAAGTTGTTTGAGAATCTGAAGAGGTAGGCAACATAAGCAGATGACTGTGAATGTGAATGCAGTTTTCTCGTTTTAGAATGGCAGTGTCGAATTTTTCTATGAAACCTACGGATTATGTGTTCCGTGTTTTACGCAAATCTACCGGTGAAATGGAAGAGCTTTATAATGAAGAGATGCTTTTGTCAAAAATTGATTTCACCAAACCTTATCCGATGTTGTCGCTTTTTGAACCGGAAAGTTTTCGACATGAGCGTGACTTGGCTCAAGTTATTGGTGAGTTATTGACTGTAATATGTGGAAAACTGAAATTTGTTCTCGATTTTCCTTCGTTTTAAGTTTTTCTGATAATGTCTTCATCTTTCTCCTTTGCAGGACAAGCTTTGGGGTACTCGCTTGATGAACTAGAAGCCGGTTTCACCGATGAGCTGAAAGCATGTAGGGCTGCACTTTTCAAGGACACATGCGATGCCGTCAATAATAGAGGTAAGATTCGTGGTGAAGGGAACTGAGTGAGAGCAGCTTACATTGCAAAAATTCAAGCATTGCTTTTTTATGTTATCGTAGCTTTTTTTCTCAAACTTCTTGCTTTTACTGCGTTGTTTCAGGAAGTGAAGGCTATGATCACTACGCTTTCCCAGAGGCAATTGCCATCGACGTTGTTCAACCATGCCCTCATTCCCTCATTGCCAAAATTAAATGTAGTTTTCGATTGGCAAATGTATCCAACACGCTGACTATGGATCTTTTCAGCTGCAAACCTAACCTATCAGGTGTTCTTCCGAACATTGGAGGACGAAAAGGCTGGTGTAGATCATGGAGCTGCTAAAGCTATAGTTGACTTTGCACCAGATCTGACACCAACTTCGTTGGTTTCGAAAGTAGTGCGAGATTTCAAACGATCTGGGCATGTCAAAGTAACTTAATCACCGTTTATGAAGTTTTTTTTCTGCAAAATATGTTTTAGAATGAAGAAAATGACGCTGATTATTTGCTCCAACCAGTGGGACAAAAAAGTTTTCTTACTAAATGTGACCAGCTGCTGATTACATATAGCGTTAGTTGAGATCCAATAAACAACAAGTGTCCATGTCATCTGGGATTTAGGATGTACGATCTGCCTTTGAGAATTATCGTAATCCTCGATTTGTCCTTCGACGTAGAGAGATTGTTTTGCTTGATTATCCGAAACCACGACCGATACACAAGGTCAGTTCTTCAATTTCCATGTTTTTTTTTAAATCACCGTATATTTTCTAGCCAAACTATGTTCGAGCTGAAGAAAGTCGTAAAGCCAGCGAAGAAGTCAAAAACAGCAGTACGGCGGCCAGTGCTTCTAATGATTCTGGCGAAGCACCAATCACTTTATGGGATGTTGACGAGTATTTATCAATGCGACCCCTGAATTGCAGCAATATGGATACGTCAGACATGGACTCTAATGTGAGCGTCTTATTCTTTTCGAACATGAGGTCATTAGGTTCTATCTGTTATTTTGCGTTCTATTGTCATGGTGAACTTTCCTTGTTTTTTCTTTTTATACGAGCTTGAGCTTTTTTTTTTCAACCTTATCGTGCTAAGCACAATTTTACTGCACTCATAACCTAAGGTTAAACACCCATTCTGATCTATAGTATGTGTTTCCTGCTAGATTTGCAAGTAATCTCTTCAGATCAGTGTGGAATTCAGTGTTTATTGTGGTAAAACTTCACTGGTACACAAAGCTTCTAGCAAAGTCCCAAGCCATAACCCACGTTGGGCTGAGGTCAGCGTCCTTCTTTTCTAAAACGTCTATTAATTAGTAATCTTTGTAGGAAATGATTCCATTCGATTTGTACATGAAAGATTTGCCCTTGGCTGCTATTTTAACTGTCCATTTAGTTGAGACGAAAGTGAGGAAAGGAAAGGTTGGTTCTACTTTCTGTTTGATCTTATATCTTACGTCGCCTATATCTTGTGGGTTTTTCAGTCGGAAGATCGGGTTTTGGGTTGGGCGAATATAAGATTACTTGACTGGCGTGGGGAATTGCTACAGGGCGTGCTTACTTTGAACTTATGGGGTGGAGAACCTCAATACCCTCCTCATGGACGCATAGGGAGTAACGATCATAAACAAGGTAGTTTTTCTATGTTGGTTATAAAACAATGCAGTATTTGTTGCCTAGGTTCAAAGTGTCGTCTAATGATCGAACTAGCACGGTATCGTTCTCGAGTGAAAATACCGGACAGCAGTCAGTTTGCTCCATTCGTAAAATTTATTTACTCTATTGAGAAGCCAGCGAAAGTCGTAAGTCTTTTTCGTTTTATTTTGCTACCGCCGCTAATGTCTTTTTTATCTTTCAGCGCTCTGATGAGTTCACCATCAGAAGAATACTAGATACGATAAGAAAGCGCTTACTCGGTGGGACAGTATCCGTGGAAGAGGAGTTGTTTGTGTGGAGTCAGAGGTAGAGACTTTTTCATTTTCATACATTGTTTTTCGAATTAGTTTGGAAGCCTACAATTTTTTTTATGACACATAATGGTTCCGCAACATTCGACCCATTGGCTATATATACAACCCTTATTTTAGGCATTACGTGTGTCAGAACATACCCGATGCTCTGCTTGTAATAGCTGAAGCAGGAGAGACGTGGAAGAAACGCGAACACTTCACCGAACTTTATGTGATGCTGGAAAATTGGGGTAGACTTACTGTTGGTACAGCTCTGTCCATTTTAGGAAAAAAGTAAGCTCAGTATGGAATGTCCGCTTGGTCACATCAAACTTTGCTTGTGCACTTCATTTCGTTCGCTTCAATTGTAGGTGTATGGATCCCATCATTCGACGGTTCGCTGTGGATCAGCTAGATGCGCTGCTTGACACTCAGACTTTCCCATTATTTATTCTGCCATTCATACAAGTGAGCAATAACAATTTTCGTTGCGTTCTGCAAACCTCCATGTCCGAAATTTCTGGCCTTTAAATACTCAAAACTGAATAGTACTTTTCCTTTCAGTTTTCTTTTCCGTTCAGGCACTCAAATGCGAGGCTTGGTCATATTCTCCACTCTCGTGTCTATTGCTTAAAAAAGCCCTCAGCGACTATCGTACTGGTCACAAACTGTTTTGGCTTCTCAGAGCCGAGCTTGCCAATCTCAAGTGAGTTTTTAAAAGATGTCATCCCTAAGACATCGGATCCATGTATAATTCATAGAGATAATGACGGACATGTGACGGAGTTGTACAAACGATTTGCTCTGATAATTGAAGCATACTTGCGTGGAAATGACGAGCATATTCGAACGGTGGTAAAACAGGTGAATATTTGAAGTAGCTTATCTTGCAAATCGCGCTACGATTCTATACTTCAATTCTGATTTAATATTCTACTCAGATTCTTGAGCAATATCTTAGGTATTTGGATCTTGTATTTTGTTGGATCTTCATGATTTAGGTGGAAATGGTAGACCTTCTGTACGAATTGAGTATACTTGTGAAGGGATACAAAGGCGATAAGGATGCCGCGACGGAGGTAGTTGTCTTTTTTGGACCTGACTTGTTTCTTAATTATTCTTCGGTCAGCGCCTGCGAGAAGAATTAAGAAATCATTGCCCTAGTCTGGAAAAGATTGATTCCCCATTAGATCCAAGCAATGCATTGGGTCAGTTGAGGTCAGTTTGTCTTTGTAGAAATCCTCCTGCCATTTCATACTGCAGCTATTTAGAATTGACAAATGTCGTGTGTTAGGCAGTGCTAAAATGCCTCTTCTTTTGTCTTGGCAGAACCGAAGTCCTCTCTCCGAGTATCACTTGCCTAGTTATGAAATTATATTCAAGAATGGAGACGGTGAGATGGTACATCTCGTTTCACCGTTTGTTCATTTGTATGTTATTTTTAAGATCTCCGTCAAGACATGTTGGTTCTGCAAGTTCTAGAAGTCATGGATACTATATGGAAGAAAAATCAACTGGACTGTAGTTTAAGTCCATATCCGGTGCTTCCCATGGGAACGAAGGTATCATGTACTCTTATACTCCAAGAGTGCGACTGTTTCGAGCGTTTCTTGGTGATATAAGAATGAATTGCTCAGTATGGTATGATTGGCGTGGTTCCAAATTGCTCTACAATCTTCGAAATCCAATCCGAAGGCGGTAAAGTAGGCACAGCTGTGAAATCACTGGAAACGACATTCATCAATCGCTACATCAAGAGTCATGCGGGATCTACGAAAAAGTGGGTGACAGCATGTCTCTCTAGTACAAAGGTTTTATTGATTCCATGTTTTTGTGAGTTCGTGAGTGACAATCGCTTTCACAGGTATATGGAGTGCGTAGATCGTTTTCTGATGTCATGCGTTGGTTACTCGGTTGCTACCTTCATAATGGGTATAATGGTAAGCTTTCTTGACTATCACCAACAGCATTTATCTCAACCTTCAAACTTTGACATGATCAATCTTTTCTTTGGTGGTTTGCTTCAGTCTTCGTCGGCATTATTCTCCGCTGTATTTATTAACGAAACCATAACTTTGAACGATATTTGAAGCGAGTTCTGGAAGCGGAATCAGAATTTCAGGATCGTCACAACGATAACATCATGATGACTCATGATGGGAAACTTTTCCACATAGATTTCGGTCACATTTTGGGACACGGAAAAACCAAGCTGGGCATAAAACGAGATCGAGTGCCATTCGTCCTTACGGAACATTTTCTTTGTGTTATTGGTCAGGGCCGTCCTGTTTCTAAGGATAGTCATGAAGTAACAAAGTGAGGGCATCTTTATTTGCTATCTACCGAATTTTAAGGAAAAGAGTTCAGATTCAAAAGGTTATGTTGTGACGCTTATATGATGTTATGGGAAGAGCGCGACTTATTTCTTTCATTATTTACTGTGATGCAGTCTATGGAGCTGCCCGAACTTTCGACAGAAGCTGATCTGGACCACTTGAAGGTTTGCTGTCTGTTCTAATACAAGTTCTTGTGTCGTTTCTGACAGATTCCTTACGCCACCCTTCAGAGCACCCTACGTGTGGCTTTTCACAATGGAATGACTTCGGAGGCCCGCAGTTTTTTCTCGGAGATTTTCGATGAAGCTTTCAATGGTTCCTGGGCAACCAAAACGAACTGGTTTTTCCATGCAGTCAAACATATCTAGCCTTACCTGCTTTTTTGTTGACTAATAACAATTTTGAGACTTCTCGTTTGTTGACTATTGAATAAGACAAGGGTAACTACGTACATGTATATAATAATTTTCTGCGTTTGGGCACTTTTTTGATAGTGATGAGAAGTCACTTTGAACCTTGTGGTATTCAATAGCTGATAAGAAATGACTAGGTTATGTTGCTCGTGTTTGTATAACTCTTACGGCCAGTTACTTGTCACTGAGTTTTTGTTGGCTGTCGGCCATTGATAAAACTAACCGAAATGTTCAAGTACGGGTTTATACTAATATTTAATGGTACTGTTGTACGAGTGTTTTCTTTTAATAAATCAATATGCATGATATGTCAAGCTGAGTCGAACTAGAGTTCCCGTTCGGTGAATGTTGAACGTTCAAGACACTTCGCGATCATCCCCATCATTCTTTTGGTTCGTAATAGTACAAGTTCATAGCGAGCCATATTCAAAATTTCACTCATTGCTTTCTAGCTATGCGAAGGGGGGGGGGGGGGGGGAAGTGAGGCAGTTCTGTTGGGTGTGCCCATCGGCTCACCCTTTCCAAACCAGAAAGCGAATATGGGTTGAACACGCTCAACTGATTATGAGCTGGAGCACCGCCCTCCCCTCCTTCAAATAGCTATAGCGTAAAAGGGTATTATAATATACCCTCTTTTTCGGGGCATAAGGCGCACCTTGTACAAGGCCTAAGGCACATACAATCGAGGATTTCCTGCTTAATTAGTGTCCCTGCAGACGACAACGCTGGGGCGTCAATAAATGCCTTGCGAGTTCCCGAGCTAGTGTTTTCCAGTGGTTTCTTTGCTTATTTCATGCTTTTTAGTTGACTCGTTGCTGATAAAGAGGAAAAGGGCAAGTTAAAGAGTAGATTCTGTTTTCTGAGAAGTTCTATCATCGCATATTCACAGATATCCACGTGGAAGCATTTCGCGTCAGCTTCTTGTCAATTTTTTTATCATTTCCTTTTCTTCTGTCACTTCTTCTTCCTAACCTCCTCCTTCTTGTGAGGCGTTTCTTTGAACGCTAGTTGGCTTGTCTTGCAGCAACTTCGGCTTTCATCCATAAATAGCACCTTAATCAAGTGCTTCATGTGATAAAGACAATAAGTCAATCGTAAAAACCCACTAGCGTTCAAAAAAGTACCTCACAAGAAGAAAGAGACATGAAGTGACAAAAAAATAGACAAGAAGCTGACGCGAACTGCTTCCACGTGGATATCTGTGAATATGCGATGATAAAACTTCTCAGAAAGCAGAAACTACTCTCTAACTTACCCTTTTCTTCTTTATCAGCAACGAATCACCTAAAAAGCATAGAATAAGCAAAGAAAACACTGGCTCGGGAACTCGTCGGGCAATTATTGACAAAAACCATTATCCGTCGGAATCCGGCGCTGACCTTAGATAAACCACTATATGTCGGATTCGGACGGTGGCACTATCCACCGTACCCCACGGGCGCGGCGGGACCACCCGAGATTGGCATGAGCTTGGCACGAAGCCAACTATCCAGCGCGACGCCACTGCTTCATAGTTTTCGCATTTTTACGTTGTTTTCCATGATTCCTTTGCGTAATTTGGTTTTCTGCTTACTATTGCTTAATTTGCTTCTTGCAGGGCACGTGCAAGCCAGATATCGCCACAAACGAGCTATTTAGCGGTGGCGGTGGCCACATTGGTAAGCTTATCAGTAATAAATAGTCATTTTCCCAACAAGCATTCTTGTAGTTGCTGTCTACTTTGCCGACATTGTCTACTGTCGACTTTGTCTACTTTGCCGACATTCTTTGCCATATCACCCACGAATCCAGTGGATTTGACGCAATGTTTCCCTTGTTCTTTGGAAGCGAAGCCAGAAATTAGGAAATTTTGCGGTATGTAGATAGTAATAGATGTTATAGTGATGGCAGGGGCTATTCGTTTTGCAGATGAATCATACGAACATGATATTGGTTTTTATGTGGATTCATGTTCGTGTTCGTTATACAGCTTATACTCAAGTTTCTGTATTTTGTTGCTTCTTTATCATTAAAACTTTTATCTCTAAGGTGTAAACATTCTCAAAGTCTATCATTCAAGCAAGCCAAAATTCTTCACAGACACGCGGCAATTATAAAACGTTCATAAACAAAACAGCGAGATTCGGAGCTCGGCTGGTTTCGCAATGGCGCAGTCCGGTTGCTCGGTGCTCTAGAGCTCGCACTCCTGTAAAATAACTCTAAAACAACGAGGAGCAGAAAAAAATCTTGATTTGTTCACAAATGTGTAGACGGTGTGCAGAATTCTTGATGACCTGATGCTAAAAATACCATCGCTGCGCAGACCCATATCGACATGTAGACCCACACAGGAAAAAGGGAATTCAGTTTAACCTAGTTCGGGTTACAGTCATGGTTTTTGATATGTTACCGAAACCAAATTCAGGAGACGAAATCTCGAAAATTTTCAACAAAAGGTCAAAAAACTGAAGAAACCAACATCTTCAACCCTTCGTCACTCTTAATGGTTTCCTCTCGTATTGGATAATTGACAATCTTCGGCACCACGTTACGGCGTCGTAAAGAGCAACTAAAAGACCGCCTGTAGACAAAATGGCTACATCATTACTAAAAAGCTTACCAGTGTACCTATCGAAACAGCTCGATGGCGATACTTGGCTTGCACGTGTCCTACAAGAAGGAAATTAAGCAATAGTAAGCGGAAAACCAAATTACGCAAAAGAATCATGGAAAACAACGTAAAAATGCGAAAACTATGAAGCAAATGGCGTCGCGCTGGATAGTTGGCTTCACGCCAAGCCCATGCCAATCGCGGGTGGTCCCGCCGCGCCCGCGGGGTACGGTAGATAGTGCCACCGTCCGAATCCGACATATAGTGGTTTATCTGACCTTAGCTACATTATATAGCTAAAGCGACCATAAAAGGCGACTCAACTGCCTCTTGTCTTTCCTTTGGCTATAAATCTTACCTGTTACATATAAATCTTACTTACCACATCAATTAGGTCATCCTGAAACTATCACTTGTCTTGTTTACTCTCTGGTCTTGCCAGTACTGAAAATTCTCCTCATCTTGATTACTCTCCCAATGTACCATAATGTGCAAATACTGAGGAACTGATGTTTCTCTAGGATATCTCTTTGAATTTATCATTATCGAGATATCCCAATAACTTTTCGCAAGAATATAAAAGGGTTTTATTTGATGAAGGTAGAAGAACCTCTGCATCCCAAAACGTGTACATTCGGGGAGATGAAGTCATCCTTACCAATGACAGTCTTGTTTTGAAATCCTTAACAACAAAAAATCTCGCAAATGATACTTCTACGTCATCTATCAACATCAGTTGTTAGCAAACTTATAGGACTTATCAAATCGAGTGCCGTTTGCACCGGCATCTCCATCTTCGCGCTGGACTCTGCGTCTATTCCACAGGGCTGCTCTCTGTGCACTTTCCCAGGGCGAGCGTGGGAAAGGCGGAGCATCAATCGATTGGAAGTGTTTAGGGAGCATGCACCGCAGAAGAGACGCAGGGCCCAGCGCGAAGATGGAGATGCTGGTGCGAACGGCACTCAATTTGATAAGCCCTATAGGTCCTCATTCATTACTTGATTACGGATGATGATCACAGGTGCGATAGTGTGAGAATTTTCTCACCCCCTCTTCACCCCTTGAGCCGGGACCAAGGTGACCCCCTTCACCAAAAGCCGAGAAAAAAAATCAACAGTGAGGTAAGGTTAAGCAAAGGAGATATTTGTACGTGAATTGTTCATGTATAGAAAAGGAGTGTGTTGGAAAAAGTGCTTGGTGACGGGTGTGAGTAGTGATTTCCGGAGATTTTCGAGTTTCTGACATAAAAAATTCATAACTTTTGTACATGAACATCTTTCACGGCGAGATGGTCACCATTAGAACCGCCTCGTTCTCCGCTCTCAAAATATATACAGCTTTGAGATTCAAAAAAGTGCCTGGTGAAGGATGTGCCTAGTGATTTCTGGGAATTTTCGAGTTTTTAGGATAAAAAAATCCGTGACTACTGCAGATGAATAGCTAGTGCAAGGAAATAATCATCATCGGAACCGCCCCGTCCTCCGCTTTAAAAAAATGTATAGCATGTTTGAGATCCATTCAAAAAAGTGCCTGGGTGAAGGGTGTGCTTGGTGATTTTTGAAGATATTCGAGTTTTTGATATAAAAAATTCATAACTTTTAAAGATGAACATCTTCTACGCCAAGATAGTCACCATTGGAACCGTCTTGTCCTCCGCTCTCAGAAAATATATACTTTGCCTGGGGTCCATTAGAAAAAGTGCCGGGTGAAGGGTGGGAGAGACTTTTATAATGGGAGTGCTCAAGTAGACGTCTTTTTACAATGGTAAAAAAGCCTGTACTTGAGCACTCTCATTATAAAAGTCTCACCCACCCTTCACCCGGCACTTTTTTTAATGGACCCCAGGCAAAGTATATATTTTCTGAAAGCGGAGGACGAGACGGTTCCAGCGGTGACCATCCCGGCGTACAAGATGTTCATCCAAAAAAGTTATGAATTTTTCTATGTTAAAAACTCGCAAATCTCCAGAAATCACTAGGACACCCTTCACCCAGGCACTTTTTCAAACGGAGCTCAGACAAAGTGTATATATTCTGAAAGCAGAAAACGAGGCCGTTCCGACGATGACTGTTTCCTTGCACCAGCTATTCATCTGCAGTAGTCACGGAATTTTTTGTCCTAAAAACTCGAAAAATCACTACCCACACTCTTCATCAGGCAATTTTTCAACAGACTCCAGGCAAACTATATATTCTCTAAAAGCGGAAGACAAGGTGGTTTCAAAACATTTACCTTGCTGACGTTGAAGCATTTACGAATTTTTATTGAAAAGAAAAGTGTAAATGCTTAATTGTCTAACCTCTTTCCGAAACAAATGTTCTCGCATGCACATCTATGGTAATACCAAAAATAGCAGGGCGATGTAGAAAAAAAAGAAAAGGAAATGTAAAAAAAATACAAGGTGCTGGTTAGAAATATAATTGTGTGCTAATCCAGCAGCATATCGGTTCACATTTCAGAAAAAAGGCAAACAGTGATGGTAGGAATTGGAAATTATGAACTTTGACTAGGGAAAATAATGGCTCCCCCCCCCCCCGTCAACATTTCATAAATTCTCTACCAAGTAAAACACCCTTCACCCTGGAGGGGCTGCGACCACTGTGACCCCCTTCACCCTGGAAGAGTCATTCTCACATTATCGCACCTGGGTTCCTGATTGAGAAGGAGCGAAACCTGGACTAAGATCCAACAATGAAAGCGCATTTTCTGAGATGAGTACATTGCCTATCACTGAGATACGAGGGCGCCTAAGCACATCATCAGAAACATTAAGAGCACAATTGTGATTACTGTTGGTATTAAACTTGCACTAGTTGGCTCCCGCAAAACACTATTTTGTTCCTGATCCACTAACCTTTTGAACTTTTCCTGCAGTCTAGAATTGGAATTAGATCGGATACGATCACAGCACTTCACTCCTCCGCGATTTTCTTTCAAAGGCGCAAAGGCGCTCATCAACATAACGTCCACAACATGTTCGTATATGTCAAGAATAACGATAGGTGGCAATAGTGGCACCCTGATGCCCGGGTTTCAATAAACGGTGCACTGGTAGCACCGTCACAGCAGCGGACGATCTTACGCAGACCTTACATTTTGGAGCGGTAAATGCCCAAAACTTTGTTTTTATTCAAAAATGCTTTATGTCAAGGCTTCTGCTATTTTTTAAAGATGGAAATAATCAGCAATCACATCGCCATAAACATGCGATAGAAATGTTTTGGGCTCAATTTAGCATGTGAAATACGTAAGCTTCTTTGGTCGTTGTAGAAAACGAACTTCAATGAAGAGAACTGAAGTTTGAATAACTTCTCTCAACTTCATGAATGAGTGAGGGTGGGTGGGCTGTTCTGCGCGCGCGAGCAGCTGGCAGCTAGCTACCGCCATCCTTATACAAATACTTAGACAATAAGCAATACAGATGATCTTGTTTTGCCTGTAGGGCAGTACGAAGAATACGTTGTTCAATCTTCTTTATCTGTGAGCTTCCATTTGATAAACCGCATAGATGGTACAGTTGCTTCTGAGAAATGAACTTCGGGATCACTTGTTCACGCAAACAGCGGCGAAGGAAGTGGTGGGTCTGCCCTTCCGAGACGATCTTCTGTCTGCAACATGCCGAGATTAATCGAGAGTTGAATTGGACAACATCTGTATAAGCTTTTAGAGTTCTGTAAATACTCAAAGCTATCGTCGACTCTAAAAATCGTGACGACGGTCTGCAGTGCGGCCAGTGCGCGCCGCACGGCACTGCCGCCTAGTGATTCGCCCAAATTACGTGGAGAAGGTGAGTTCTTGTAGTTTTTCTTTTTCTTTTTGCATCTTTTTTGCTTGCAGGAACTTTCATGGCTATCGCAGGGAGCCTACACTGCTGTGAAGCAAGATTGCCTTACGTTAAAGCGGCAGTGCCGTGCGGCGCGCACTGGCCGCACCGTCGTCACGATTTTTAGAGTCGACGATACATAAACTTCATATGTGTGTCATCAGAACCACGAATAATATCATTCAAGAAGCAGTAGCGTTTATAATCGGTAACCTAACTTTGAACGCTCATAACTCACCAACCATGAAGACAAATCGAAGAAAATGGTACCAATAAAAAAAAACAGGTAAAGCTCTTAAAGGCACCGCCCACCCAAAATGAAGTTTGGCGAGATTATGATGACATACTAGTGTGGACCCTCATACTAGACAAACCTCCAAGCTTCGCCGCAAAAGACTGCTTTTGGAGCGAGAAATCCGCTCCGGAAGTAGCAAAGTAGGCGGGGCGACCCTAGTCGCCCCGCCCACTTGCATGCTTTATCTCGCATGCGCTTGTTGCAGAGGGTTCTCGAAACAAGGATTTTTAGGGATTTCGCGACTTTTCGACTCCGAATCAGGGCTTTCAGAAGGCTTGAAGGCGACAAAAACATTGAAGTCGAGATTTTGGGTGGACGGTGCCTTCAAACGAAAATGCTCTTAGATTTTTGAATTCCATTCATTTTGGGGGTGAAATATGGCCTTAAAGTGAAGATACCTTTGAATTCTGAGGAACAGATTCTTTTTATATATTAGGATCTGTGGAGAAATCAGCTGTTTTTTGGAGCCAACCTTAGTGGCACAAAGGATTCCCTGAGCGGGAAATCGAACCCAGGTCTGGCAGCTGAGAGTCGCACCCAGGGTCATGCGATCCTAGGCCCTCTTTTACGACCCCTCCCCTTGAAGTACCCATCCGTATCCCCCCCCCCCCCCCTACATATTCCCTACCGCCCCCCAACCCTCGCAATCTAACAACCAAGAAGCAGCACGGAAATGGTTTACTTCAGGGTTATTATAATTGACTATTTTATAATGAATCATTTTCTAGTGACAGATAATAAACTCTTCTGCCGTTTATGAATATTCGGCATAACTCATTCATATTTCACTAACAAAAAATATTGACAATGGTTCTGGAAATTAAAACGTTTCAAATTGTAATGACAGTCTCGCATTTCGTCCTCGTAAGCGACACTAATTTTTTACAGGAAAGAGAAACATTATCTTCAAAGAGCAAAATATGTTTTCGACTAAAACGCTTATTTCCTACCTTTTGCAGTCGTCTTAACGCCATCCAGAACGATGTCAGAACGTGCATGAGCACGGTGCTTTAAAAAATCGTAATTAAATTTAGGAAAAGACTGCCCAGGCTATTCACGGAAAAACCGCGATGACCATCGATAATTTTTCAAGACTTCTTGTTTTGTCTTTCAAGAGCCCATACAATTTAACAGTACTTTGGAGATGCTCTGCTACAGTTGTGTAAAATCTGGTTATATTTCATAGCCTGTGGATATTTTCAAAATTCTATATATGGCAACAAAAAATGAAGAAAAGGGGGTCGTATCTGGGTCGCATCTAAGTTTCTCCGGGGTACTGAAGTTTGTTGGCTGCAATTTTGCTGGAATACGAGGCCATCCTCGTGCTTACCATTATAAAAATTTCAGGCTGTATTACATCCCCGGTGAGATATAGAATTTTAAGTATAAAAATCCCAGTTTTTGCTTCTTAGGATCGAATCTAAATCTGCGAAAGTCGCATCTAAATTTTCGAGCTCACTGCTACTCTATGCGAAGTAGAGGAAATTCCACCGGCTGAAGGTTTGGCTACGCCTCAAAATTCTGCTGACCGCCAAAAAAAAGCGCGAGTTTGCGGACCCCCTGCCCCCGGTGATTATCTGAGCGTGAGACTCAGACAGAGCGTAGCAGAGAAAAACGAAATAAAAACATAAACGCATTCAAAGGCAGAACACCTCGTCACACATGAACAGTATGTGAGCAGCTTCAATAAAATCGCAGTATATTTTTATTTTTGACTAGCTGGCGTACCCGGCTTCGCACGGGTCGTGAAAACCGCTGCCGGCTGGACTCTGCGGCACTGGTGCCTGATCCCCGTGCCAAGGGAAACTGCCGCCGCGCCCTCTCACTACACCACCTCCTCCTCGGTCGAATGACGGTATTGGTGGCGATTTGCTGTAAATGCACAGATGGTTTTTGCTATGCAACGTTGAGATTCATTCCTACCTTCAACACTGTCCTGGACGCCTCGGGTGCAGCCGCTTCTCCTTGAGGCATCACCGCCTTTCGAGGCTCCGAAGCCTTAGCAACTCCTCGGGTGCTGCTAAGGCCCAAGTCCGAGGAGCTCCATCATAGCTCGCTTGTTAATGACAAAAATGTCATTTCGGAATTCCATTATACAGGCTAGCAACCTCTTGCTATTCAATCCTCACAAAGTAATTGTCAAAAGGCTCCTTCAATGCATCATCAAATGCGGACTAAACCGACCCGGCCGGTTTATATACCGCCTCAGGAGGGCGTGGACGTCACGTGACGTGTGACCACACCGTTGCGGCCACTGTGACGTCACAGCGCTGGCTTCAATAGTTTAATCAACCAAGTGTGAGGTACCGCGATGTCACAGCACTGCTTCGCTGTTTTATTACAAGTTTGAGGTACTGACGTCACAGCAGAGCTGCCTCGCTGGTTTCATTACCCAAGTATGAGGTATCACGACTTCACAGCTGCTGCTCCGCTGATTCCATTAACGAAGTGTGAGGTATCGTGACATTACAGCTTTGCTTCACTGGTCTCATTACCCAGGTTCGCGGCATTTGGGTCGCCGTAAGGCTAGCCCTCTCGTTATCAATCGATAGCTGGGGTACCCGGCTCCGTTTGGCACCACATACGCTTCGGGTAAAAAAGCCGAGATACAACTTCGGCTTTTCAATTGTACCGTTTCGTTCCTACCCTTAGACGGTTTGGCTGAATAGGTCCTAGGCTTTCCCCGGAACTCATCAGTAAGGAAGGATAGCTCAGCTGGATCTATTCATTTGCTTTGTTTGTCCCACCCACCTTCCCTGACCGCCGCAGGCCACCGTTTTTTTGGGTTTTCGTTTTATTATTTTTTTGGATTTTATCTTTTTTTATTTTTTTGGATTTTGAAATAGAATGGCATGAAACAAATAAATACTGCACTATACTACTGCATGCAATTATGTTAGCGCCCTGGGATACACTACGTTAGCTGTGCTCCCTTCGGGCGCATATATGTACAGGTTCGCCGGACTCCCGACCCTGGAACACGCCACGTACAGCTGACCATGCGAAAAGGAGTTTCCAGGTCTACTCCTACTGTTCGCAGAGACTGTCCTTGCGCTTTATTGATCGTCATAGCGAGTGCAGGCCTGACCGGAAACTGCACTCGCCTGAAGTCAAAGGGAATATCGGAGGGGACCAAAGGGATTCGTGGAATATGAACATCTTCACCTTTGAACTTCCCCACCAATATGGTCGCTACTATGACGTTTGGCATGAGACACCTGATGCAAAGCCTTGTACCATTGCACATCTTCGGTGGGTTGATGTTACGAAGGAGCATGATTGGCAAACCAACCTTCAGATCAAGTCTGAGAGGTGGTATCCCATTGGGCTCGAGTGAATTCAAGAACTCAGTGGGGAAGTGAACAGCCTGTTCACTCTGGACCATCGTATCAAAGGATGTGTACGTTGTTACTGGTCCAGGTGCTGTTTAGAATCTGAGCATTGATAGAATTCACTTGCTCATTTTTGAGCGCCAGAATTGCTCGCTCGCAAACCCACTCCCCATTGCTGAAGTTGGTGGCAAGGTTTGGAAAGACCTTTTCGATCAGTTCTCCCACCGATTGAACCATATTGCAGAAGTCTGGAGGAAAGGTAATCCAACCAGAACTTGGTTCAACCGGAATTCTGCCCTCGCCAAGAAGCAACAGTTGTTGCGCAAAGCTTCTGGCAGTCTCATCGCCAAGGAGGTGGACTCGCATGTTCGTCGTGAGATTCAGCGATCGGACATGTCTCCAGAGAGGAGTAGCTTTGAGGCAAGCGTCCAGCTCATCTGCTGGAGTCGATCGCGGAACCACTGGCAGAGTTTGACGAAAGTCGCCTGCCAGTAGCACGACGGCCCCACCCATCACCCCGTCGCTTCCTCGTAGGTCCCGTAGTGTGTTGTCAAGGGCTTCTAGGCACTTCTTATGCGCCATGGTGCATTCGTCCCATACTATGAGTTTGGTTTCTTGTAACACCTTGGCTTTCCCTGTGCCTTTGCTTATCCCACACACTGGGTGCTCTACATGAGCAATATCCAGAGGAAGCTTGAAGGCTGAATGAGCAGTTCGGCCTCCTTCTAGCAGTGTTGATGCAATTCCTGAGGATGCCACTGCTAGTGCGATTCCTCCTTGTCTGCGAATCTCGGCAAGTAGGAGATTGATGAGGAACGTTTTCCCTGTTCCACCTGGAGCGTCGAGAAAGAGTAGCCCACCCTTGCCACTGGAAATCGTGTCCAGAACAACGCGGTATGCTAACTCTTGATCCTCCGTGAGGAGGGGTCTGTTGGACTCTACAAATCTCGACAGCTGATTGACATCATAGGACCTCTCTCGGAGAACATCGCTCTCAAGTGCTTGGTCATCTCCGCGTATTGGTGGCGTCAAACCGAGATCCTTAAGAGTTTGACCGGTCATCGACGTGCACATGTCCTCAAGCAGTATCAACGCTCGGTTGAATATCTCGGGAGAGTAGTCGATGTCTGCAGAGGGTGCTGCTCTGCGACATTCTCTGAGTATATCTTCACTCAGAGCTTCCTTGTACTTCTCCCAAAGTGCTTAAGGATTTGATGGTTGACAGGCCGTCAAGATGATAGCGAAGAGACTTCTTAGCTGAGCAGCGAAACCTGTCGCAGATGCCTCCTCGAGAGTCCGGTCCCACTGCTGATCATCCTGAAGCAAGCCAATCTTCGGCATGCTTCTCTGTAGGTCCCACAGTCTTCTCCGTCGATTGTCTTCAATACTGCGAATGACGTCGGACCTCGGATTGTGTGGAGCAACATTCTGAGGTAGAAGCACTCGGCTGCTTAGGGTGTACAGTATATACACGTCCTAAAACATCCGCAGCACGTATGCCAGGTTGTCCGGGAACTTCAGCACCTTGCTTTCTTCTGGCCCACTTCTTTGTTGAATTGTTCCAAGTATAATACTTTGGAACTTCTGAATACAACAAAGTCCGTGCAAATGCATCGTGTTCGCACAGAGGGAAGAATGCTGTGAGAGTCGTCTGAGGTGGTTGCGCAGCTCTTTGCCGCGCATTATCAGCCGTAAAGTAGACGCGTTGTCCATTTTCTAGATGGACACTCAAGTGAACAACGGGTGGATAATGCTCGTGGATTTGGAAACCCAAAATGCGCCACACTGCCTCGTTGCTGCTTATGTACCTGCCCGTTTGATATCGTTCGATCTCATCAAACGGTGCAGTGGCATGCTCGAGGCCGAATGTTGCCATGTCACATCCCTTGTTCACATATTTGCAGACGTACTTAATCGACTTTACCGAATTACAGTACTCTACATTAATATGTGCCTTGAACATCTTCGAGAGTAAGGGAGTGTATGGCACCACCCAGCTGTTGTCAACCTCAACGTCCACAGACTGATGGTCCATCCTCATCCTAACGACAGCGGTATGTCCTCCTTCATCTGGTTTTCGCCTTCTGTAAAGGGGATAACCGTCTCTTCCCGTTTGGGTTTAGCGGATCAGCTGCCGAGGGTACCTCTTTGTGCATTTGCCGTCCTTCATGCAAGGCGACCTCGGGTTTAGTGGTCCACATGGCCCATGGATCATATTTTTGAGGACAACATCGAACAAAAGAGGATCCTCTTCTCGATTGGGAAGCTCCGCTGAGATGATCCTGTCAATCTGATCTGGGCGAATCTTCTCCTTCAACCACACTAAAATGTGGGCATGCGGAAGACCGCGTTTCTGCCATTCCACGGTGTACATCCAACAGCGAGTTTCTCCGTAGACGTGGCTTTTGGTTAGCACGTCCATAAGCTTTTTAAGCTTTTGTTTGAAGACCCTCGCCGTGATGTCGTGGCGGTCAGAAGGCGCTTCACCAGGGAAGAGCTCTTCCGCAATTTCGGTCCACGCTGGGTTGCATGTAAACGTGATGAACAGATCAGGGCGGCCGTAAACTCTAACATAGGTCATGGCGTCCTGAGTGTACTCATGCATGTGGCGTGGGCCGCCAGTGAAGGAGGATGGTAGTATGACCATCTGCCCAAGGTCACTGACATTTCCATCTTCGGCCACGGCATCCCGTAGGTGGATATATTCGTCTGCACGTAGCTTTCGCTGATTGCGTCGAATGAACAGGAGCCGTTCACCCTCGATCTTGGCGTACATGTCCACGATGAATTGGTGAAATAGTTGGCGACATTTCACAACATGGTTAAAGGAGGTGGACCTTATCATCATTCGATGCGCATAGAAATCCATAGCCGATACCTTCTTATTGGTAGGAGTACCAGTGCTAGGATTTCGCTACCATAGTTCGAAGTGATACCCGTCTTCCCCCTTCCAGAACATGAGTGGGTACTGCAGGGCATCGTACGACCTATGGGTTTCAGAGATGCGCTGCAACGAATCGCCACGTTTTTGGATGATAATGTCACGCCTGTCGCAGTCGTCTCCAACTACCAAGACTACCGCCACCTCGTTTACAGATGGAGCGTTGTAGCGTCGTTCATGCTGATCAGCAGGTCGCTTGTCAGCACGGATAACGACCTTATACTCGTCTGTAGGCATCTGCTCCAGGTTGGTCTTGAAGTCCTTCACCAGGTCGTTGTGCTGATGTAGCATTCTCTGCAGCTCTAGCACGACGTCCGGCCTTGTGCCACCAATGATGCCGCAACGTTGGTCCGCTTGCAGCTGCTCGTCGCAGACGAAGTACAGCTGCAAGAACTTGAGGCTATCATTGCCATTAGGAAGCAGGGATCCAACTCTATGATAGACCTGTCCCTGCACCTTGAACGTTGGCATGAAGCCCTGTTCCTCAACGTCGGGCGTGGCGACTGTAGTGCCAAAGGACGTCATCTGGAAGCACGCATTGTACTTCCTGATGTTCTGCAAGAAATGCCTGGACACAGCACTTGTGCCGGACATGTATGAGCGGAGGGGCTCAGGCGGCTGAAGTAGAGGCGGAATGTCGACTTTGCCGCTAGAACAGCACATGCCAGGAGGTTCGGCTCTGAACTTTCTGGCTTGACACTTGCCACATACGACATCCATATTTCCGATCTGTACCTTCGGATGGGTCGAGTAGTCGACCTGGGCATCGTAATTGAGTGCCGCCAGGTGAAGATCTACTCGCCTAGATGTCTGTCGAGTGCGGACTTGTCGAGCACGATCGCCTTCGAGTCGAGACTCTCGCTGTTCAGCCGTTTCCTGAGATCTGGCTTCAGCATTCCTCGACCGCATATCGTCGAGTCGAAATTCGCGCTGTTCAGCCGTCTCCTGAGATCTGGCTCCAGCATGTCTCGCTCGATCGTCTTCGAGTCGAAATTCGCGCTGTTCAGCCGTCTCCTGAGATCTGGCTCCAGCATGTCTCGCTCGATCGCCTTCGAGTCGAGACTCTCGATGTTCAGCCGTTTCCTGAGATCTGGCTTCAGCATTCCTCGACCGCATATCGTCGAGTCGAAATTCGCGCTGTTTAGCCGTCTCCTGGGATCTGGCTCCAGCATGTCTCGCTCGATCGTCTTCGAGTCGAAATTCGCGCTGTTCAGCCGTCTCCTGAGATCTGGCTCCAGCATGTCTCGCTCGATCGTCTTCGAGTCGAAATTCGCGCTGTTCAGCCGTCTCCTGAGATCTGGCTCCAGCATGTCTCGCTCGATCGTCTTCTAGTCGAGAGTCACGGCTTTCTTGTGACTCTGAGGCTCTCAGAGCAGCAAGCCTCAAGCGAGTTTCTGAGAGACTTTCTTCACGCTGTTCCAGCGTTTGCGTCGCTCTCGCTTCCGCTATTCTCGCCCGATTGCCTTCCAATCGATCCCGGCGCTGCTCTGCGGTCTCAGCCTCTCTCTGATCTCTGACCCTCTTGGTGTTGGGGTCCACTCTTCCAATGCATGCTCGCTTCTTAGGCGGCATTTTGCACAATTGGAATAGTTACTCTTTGCAAAACACTAAACACACACTTATTGCCAGCAAAGCTGATATCGCTCAATGGTCGGCAGTAATGGGCACTGGACCTGTCGACCGTCCGCTAGCTTGGAGTGACTTAGTGAATGACTGACGCTTGACTTGGCCGCCTTATATACCCCTTTGAGGGGGCGGAGCGACCGCTGTGATTGGTCACATCAACTCGAGGGGCGGTGCCGATGGTGACGAAATACTATGACGTCACTGTAACGTCATAGTATTTCGTCACACTTCAGGTACCTCAAAATTGGGTAATTAAACCGTTGAAGCCAGCGCTGTGACGTCACAGTGACGTCATATTACTTCGTTACACTTCAAGTACCTCAAACTTGGGTAATTAAACCGTTGAAGCCAGCGCTGTGACGTCACAGTGACGTCATATTACTTCGTTACACTTCAAGTACCTCAAACTTGGGTAATTAAACCGTTGAAGCCAGCGCTGTGACGTCACAGTGACGTCATAGTACTTCGTTAGACTTCAAGTACCTCAAACTTGGGTAATTAAACCGTTGAAGCCAGCGCTGTGACGTCACAGTGACGTCATAGTACTTCGTTACACTTCAGGTACCTCAAACTTGGGTAATTAAACCATCGAACCCAGCGCTGCGACGGCGACGTCTTGTGCAATGCTCCGGATAATTCAAACACGGATTTATAAGATTTTTTGCTTTATTTTTGAGTGAATTTTACGCACAATTTTACACATAATAACAGAAAAAGGTGAGGCTCGCCTGTCCTTCGGACAATTTGTGTACCCCTCACAAAGGGGTGAAATTGTCCGAAGGACAGGCGAGCCTCACCTCAAAAAATCTACAAAAATACAAAATCTACAATCATACAAAAATACAAAAATATACTTCAACTTCAGGAAAACTGTTAATACAGCACAAAATACTCGGAATATCTACGCGATGCTGCACTGATCTTCTTCTTCTGGCACCATTGCGAGTCCTTCCTTCGGCCCGTTCTTTGGAGGGGGCGTTTGGGCGCCGGCAGCGCAAGCGGGGCAGTGCGCTTGCGCGTTGGCGCCTGATCCCCCTTGGCAAGGGGGATCGCCGCCGGCGCCCGCTCACGCCACCACCTCCTCCTCAGTCGGACGGTGTTCGTGGGAATTTCCTGTAAATGCACAGATTATTTTTGCCGCGCACAAATTTGAAATTCCTTCCTACCTTCAGCAACGTCTTCGACGCCTCTGGCGTCGCCGCCTCTCGAGGCATCACCGCCTCTTGAGGCGGTGACGCCTCAGCTCCTCGGGTGCCAAGTCCGAGGAGCTCCATCATGGCTTTCTTGTTGATGACAAATATGTCATCTCTGTACTCCACTATACAGGCAAGTAGCCTTCTGCTATCAACTCTCACAAAATAATCGCCAAAGTCCATGATTGCTATCTTCAAATGCGGACTCAACCGGGCCCGGCCGGTTTATATACCGCCTCGGGAGGGCGTGGCCGTCCCGTGACGTGTGACGTCATAGTCATGTGACCTCACCATTGCGGCCAGCACCTGTGACGTCACAGCTCTGGCAACGGTTTAATTACCCAAGTTTGAGGTACCTGAAGTCTGACGATATGCTATGACGTCACTGTGACGTCACAGCGCTGGCTTCAACGGTTTAATTACCCAAGTTTGAGGTACCTGACGTCATGTGAATGACGTCACAGCTCTGGCTTCAACGGTTTAATTACCCAAGTTTGAGGTACCTGACGTCATGTGAATGACGTCACAGCTCTGGCTTCAACGGTTTAATTACCCAAGATTGAGGTACCTGAAGTCTGAGAAATACTATGACGTCACTGTGACGTCACAGCTCTGGCTTCAACGGTTTAATTACCCAAGTTTGAGGTACCTGAAGTCTGAGAAATACTATGACGTCACTGTGACGTCACAGCTCTGGCTTCAACGGTTTAATTACCCAAGTTTGAGGTACGTCACATGACGTGAAGCCAGCGCTGTGACGTCACAGTGACGTCATACTATTTCGTCACACCTCAGGTACCTCAAACTTGGGTAATCAAACCAGTCTTTTGAGTGGTTTGATTACCCAAGTTTGAGGTACCTGAGCTAAGTTGATAATTCCACCCATCCGTAAATGTTACTTTCATAAACAGTATGTAACCTTCGTAGTTAGCATGCTCGAGCACCCCCTTGTGCCAACTCCCAGCCCCGTAGCTGAAACTTTGCAAAAAATCGATAAAATCGATAAAAGTAATGAATAGCTCTAAAAACTAATATTGTATTCGTAATCAGCATGCTCGATTACCCCCCTGTGCCAACTCCCAGCCCCGTAGCTGAAACTTTGCAAAAAATCGATAAAATCGATAAAAGTAATGAATAATTCTAAAAACTAATATTGTATTCGTAATCAGCATGCTCGATTACCCCCCTGTGCCAACTCCCAGCCCCGTAGCTGAAACTTTGCAAAAAATCGATAAAATCGATAAAAGTAATGAATAATTCTAAAAACTGATATTGTATTCGTAATCAGCATGCTCGACCACCCCCCCTGTGCCAAATCCAAGCCCCGTAGCTCAAACTTTACAAAAAATCGATAAAATCGATAAAATCGATATCGATCGATAACGAAAAGTAGCCTATGACACGCTCCCTGCCCCGAAGTATATGTGTGCCAAGTTTGGTCCGAATCGGTTCAGAAATAAAAATTTCTATTCCGCACATACGTACAGACAGACAGACATACAGACAGACATACAGACATTCAGCTTTATATATAAGATGGTATGTCAAACTTTTCATGCAGTTGTGAAGGCATGTAGCCGCTAAAACATGTGATTTAAATTCCAAATTATCTCTTCTTTGAACCTGGGCATCTTGATGTACTCATTCTACGTTATTTTGTGCCAGATCTGGGTTGGTATCAGGGCCCGGCGGGGGTTGCGCTTTCACAAGCTGTATATCGTTTTTGGCCCGAAAAAGCAAAGGGGGTCCGGGGGGAGCCCAAATTCATCATTCCTTGTTCATGCTATTATCCTATGAACTTAGATTCCAGCAATGTGAAGATTCTGTGCTCCGATCGCTAGCCTGCCCGCAGGCCAGGCGGGAATTCAAATCGCAATTCTTGCAAGAGGAAAATAACAAAATAGGCTCGTTTTCAATGCACAAGTAACGATATGGCACCAAATTTGCTGTGTAGTTGGAGGACCATAAGCACAAAAAACTATGAAGAATTATGAGAAACTTATGTGGATTTAAAATTTAGTAAGTATTTTTCGAAATTAGGTGGCTCCCGCGCCACCTGGGAGCAACCTGGGGTGGCTCACTGCTTCCCTTCGCATAATTTCCCGGATTTCTTTACATAAATGTGGACTAGGTCGAGAGCATTACTATATGTTCACATCCGCTTCCAAAACCACTAAGGCATCGCTTCGATACAGCCCCAAAGGTTCACAGCTTTATGATCGTCCTCGGAAAGCTCGCTCCAATCGCAATTTCGGCCACGGTAGATGGTTTTAAGCTACCCTTCGAAGCAATTCGTGGAATTCTTCTATCGATTTAATGATTTTTGGCACCTTGCAAGGAAAGTGAACACTTACCAGTCGCTAACAAACTGCTTGCACATTTTGGTGTGAACAATGCAATGAAGTTCATTTCCACTTTAAAATTAGAAGGTGTCACTCCAATAAGCCTTTCTGAGGTAAGCTCGTGCAGGAGGGTAAGGGGAGGGCTGCAGTGCAGTACTGATGCTGCGGAAAAGGGGTGGAGAATACGGCCCAAAAGGACGGGAAGGTAGAAGGACAAAGTGTGGTTTTTGGCCATCCCCTCAAACGATGACCAAGGCTGGACCAGGAAAGCCAGGTAGTGCTACTATAATAAGCGCAGAGGCCGCCCATCTTATTATTTGTGTATATCTGTTTGTCAGGGACTTACGGGGGTCAAAAATAGGGTCAAAGGGGAAGTCGTAAGAAATTTTGGCTTCAAAAGGAATATCGTTTTCATAATTCTGAAATGCCACCTCCTGCCGGGCCCTGGTTGGTACGGTGGTATCGTTTATTGACTTACTTTTCAACAAAGTCGTCGCCTTCGTAGATCTGAAGTAGATTGAGTTACTCATCTGCGAGATAAGACCGCCTAACCAATCCCCAAACGTCTGTCAGCCTGGATTTCGTCTCGAGGACAACGTACTGAGTCACATGCTGATGTAGTAGAAACTGACCTATGTTCCACCGCGGTGTTAGTGAGTTAGTCAGTAGACGCACAAAGTAGACGGGCGACACTGAGCGTTGCTCAGCAGAATGATCTTTATATATGTGCAGGCTGTAGCTTACATATCAAGAATGGCAAGAGTTCGGTCGTCGATAAGCCTTCATTTTTGTTATTCTGCATGGATTTCTGACAGAATTCATGCTGCTTCCATAGCTTTTCGTGCTATAATCTCTGCTTCGTATAATAAAAATGTGCAATTTACATCAAAATCACCGTCATTATGTAGTTCTATTCTATGCTTTCCTAACGATGGCAACGCACTCGCTCGCCTTTTATTCGCTAAGTGCTGTTTGATTATAACTTCTAACATTCTACCCGTTTCACCAACATATAGTGCGCCATAGAGGGAACTTCGGGAGCAACTGGCTTTCAATCCTATTGAGAAGCCATGCTAATCGATCCGTGCGTCAGCCAACACAGCTTATTATCGGACGTACCTCAAAAGTAGTCGCAGACATGGAGTGGAGCTCGCTCGGTGTTATTTTGAGCGTCTTTACCAGGTATTAGACTGGGCAAACAGGATTCTCTAGCTTTAGCCTGCTAATAAGTTTCTTATCCAGCCTTACTGATCTTGTTACGCCAACCCAAAATTCATATGAGGTCTTATCTCGCAGATGAGTAACTGCACTCTACTTCGGATCTCCGAAGACGACGACTTTGTTGAAAAGTAAGGTCAATAAACGATACCACCGTACTAACCTAGATCTGGCACAAAATAACTTAGAATGAGTACAGCCCAGGTTCAAGGAAGAGATAATTTGGAATTTAAATCACATGTTTTGGCGACTACATGCCTTCACAACTTCATGAATAGTTTGACATACCATACCGCTCATAACTCGTTAAAAAGTCGCCCTTCCGCCGCAGTACAAGAGAGCAGCGGAGTGCGCCGAAGTGCGCCACCGTTCGGCGACTTTTTTGACGAATTATGAGCGGTATTGTATGAAAAACAAAGAATATGGCGCAAACTTGCTCTTGCAGTGCATTAGCACTTCTTCAAATCGACTTCACTCGAACAGCGCTTGACTCTGCGAAGAAATGCTGAGACCAATCGTATAAAAATGCATCAGAGGGAAAGAATCGAGTTTTCTGCTTTATGCGGATGCTTTTGTCTTTTTTTGAATTTTGTCGCCATGCTATTTCCGAACGTCTCATGAAATTATTGATCCTTTGTCAAATTGTTTGCTGGGTCGTTAACTTTTTGAATTGATGTCTTGAGGCTTTGATCTCTTTTCCATGGTTTAGCAATGCTTCGGGACGGCTTTTGTTTTTTTTTAGAGTTTCATCTCCATGCCATTTCCGAACGTTTCACAAAATCAATGATGCTTTGTCATTTTTGTTACTGGGTCGTTAACTTTTCGAATTGATGTCTCAAGCTTTGAACTCTTTACTATAGTTTAGCAATGCTTCGGGACGGCTTTTGTTTTTTTAGAGAGTTTCATCGCCATGCCATTTCCGAATGTTTCACAAAATCAATGATGCTTTGTCATTTTTGTTACTGGGTCGTTAACTTTTCGAATTGATGTCTCAAGCTTTGAACTCTTTACTATAGTTTAGCAATGCTTCGGGACGGCTTTTGTTTTTTTAGAGAGTTTCATCGCCATGCCATTTCCGAATGTTTCATAAAATTGTTGATGCTTTGTCATTTTTGTTGCTGGGTCGTTAACTTTTTGAATTGATGTCTCAAGCTTTGAACTCTTTACTATAGTTTAGCAATGCTTCGGGACGGCTTTTGTTTTTTTAGAGAGTTTCATCGCCATGCCATTTCCGAATGTTTCATAAAATTGTTGATGCTTTGTCATTTTTGTTGCTGGGTCGTTAACTTTTTGAATTGATGTCTTGAGGCTTTGATCTCTTTTCCATGGTTTAGCAATGCTTCGGGACGCCAACTTTCGCAGTTACCAATTTCTTATATTAAAAATAAAAATATACTGCAATTTTATCGAAGTGCTTACTTAAATAGCCGCTTGAGGGAAAAAAAAGAATAAGTTTAGTCTAGTCTTCCATAGCTGAAAAGGAGATTGTTACCAGTGATGCTCTCTCATAAATCAGATTGTTTGGGCGATGCAAGCTCTACAAGGGGAATCAAAGCACCCGCGCGAAGATTGATTCATGCTAAGTTTGAAGTCAAGATCCAAAAATTCAAAACTCACAATCGAATTTTCGCCTGAAAATCTTCACAAACCCCTTCAAATCTTTTCACTGTGTACTCTCCTAGTCAAATATTTTCAAAAATAGTTACTGTGGTTTTCCTGTAACTAGAATACGAAAGAGAAAGTAAAGTGAAAGTGAAAATAAGAAAATGTCTCTTTTTCGGTTTCCAGGTTACATTTCATATTTTTTGAAAACAGCGCTTGTAAAAGACTGGAATTTTTTAGTCATGCTTGCAAAGATAGATTTACTTATTTGGGAGCAGGCCAACATTGCTTTGCCTTCAGCATTCCAGTTCTCATATTTTTGATTTTTTGGCTATGAGAAGAATGCAATATGCATCTATTGCTGTATTATAGGTATAGAAAGATCTGAGGGTAGTGCAATCTATTCTTCGAAGTTTCAGTACTACATTTTCAGTTTCGTAGAAACCATCGAGCAAATCTTTCAAAGATATCTCAAGGGCCAAGCATATATCATGCAATTTCATCGCCTCGCGATTCCCACAAGAAGACAACTGTTACGATCTTTTACGAGTTCATTGCGTGCTGATCATCTCGCACCTCGGTGATGATAGTGAGTCGCGGTTAGTGGTGTCGGAAAACTAAAACTATCACGACCAAAATGCGAGATACTCTACATGCAATGAACTCGTAAGTTGTCGTATTGTGATCGCGAGGCGATGAAATCGCTGATGTATGCCCAGCCGTTTAAGGCTTTGCTTTATCAAATAATATGCTTCTACAATTTTTTGAATCTGCTCTCCTGTGATAGCATGAGGAATCCGCAATAACAAAGTGCAGCCTCATGCACTCATAGCCAACAAGTTTCGTAAAAGTTGGTGAGCTAAGTTGTTGAAACACTAACATGATAGTGTTAACTTGCCGGTTAGATTCAAATGACTAATTACCAGACTTGCGTGGATTTGAGCTTAGACCATTACCATTACTCATAATTAGGCAAATGAAAGGCATGATTGCAGGATGCGAGTACTGGTCTTCCTGTACCTTCTCTCATTATGCTACTTCGCTACTTGGTTTCTGAGAGTAGGGTATGTACAGTCAGCTGGGGCATTCATGACATTACTCTGTAACGATTGCATTCCTTATGCGTAATGCTAATGAGCAGCGAAATCTTACCGTGGAGCGCTGATGGGCAGTGGATCGGCAGAACCTTTGAGTGCACTGTAGCCTAAACCCTACCTGCCACTTTATGACTTTTTTTATAAAAATGACTGGAAGCATCTGTATAAGCTTGTTGTGGCTTGTTTAGCTGAACACTGGGATACGTATCTCTTTTATTCGATTAACGTTTCGGCGGTATCGCCTTCTTCGGAGTCTGAAATTATCGAATGCATAAGTGAACTATCCTATCAAAAACCGCCTCAAGATTTAGGAAGACGCTCAATGCGTCAGTGAACCAAGAACTCGAAAGTGAATGCAGGATTAAACTGATGCTTACCTAAACAGATGCCGACAAAGTGGTATTGCAGACCACTATACCAGTAACTGAGCTCTTATTTTCTTATAGACCTATTCGCCTGGCCTCAACTTGACCTCAGAAGCCGAAATACGCGTGGAGGTCACAATCTTAACCTACGAATCCGAAATCTTAGCGCGCAAACTTTAGAAGGGTTTTGATTACCTCCAAAACTCCAAATTTGAATCGGAAGGATTAGTGCATAGGCATCACTAATGAGTTGGCGCCTTATCAGAGCTCTGCGTCATTATGGAACTGTCTGTGATGCTTGCCTAATGGAGTTGCCGTGTTCGATTTTTTGAGCCCGTCTAGGTGTTTGACGCGTATACATAGCGCCCGCCCCGTCTCGCCGATGTACGTGCCTCCACATGTCTGACAGGTAATAAGGTACACTACTCCCGCAACCATGCAGTCGCCTTCCCTGCCCTGCGAGCATATGATGCATCCTGGAGTCATGCAAAGCCTATCTTATTCCCTATTTCGTACTAGCTGATGTTTGAGGTTTGTAAAGGGTATGTCAACTACCCTTATCCAATCCTGAAGTACGCTTGTAGTACTAATCTTCTGACCGTCTTGCTCAACTCCTCTGAGATATACGGCAGGAGAAAGGGATCTTTCCATCGGTTTCTGTAACCACCTTTTTCTGAATTCGCTGATGTTTTGCATAAGTGTGCCCAAAGGTCTTGTAATTGTTAGATCGAGTTACTCTGTCAGCTAAGGCCATGGAATAAGCCTTTCGTTGCCCGTCAAAGGAAACCTTCACGGCAGTTCTGAACATATTTCTTACAACTGATTTTTCAACTTGCCGGGGGTGCGCTGAAAAACAGGGTATAAGAATGTTCTTGCTGCTGGGTTTTCGATACCATCGAGTTCTCCAACTATTCTCTGCCAACTGCGACAACTCGACATTCAAAAACGGCAGCCAATTGTCACTTGGCTTCTTCCGTGTCAGTTTAATGTGACGAGACTGCTGTTGAGGATGTTAAAAGACACTCTCCCTAGTTGGAGCATACTATGCAGCAGTCATCGACGTAACGGCAGAAGAGAAGTGGTTTCCGTGCGAGTACAGGAGATTCTATCTTAGACGTGAAGACGATAGCCAATGTCGTTGCTAAACGCTGTCCCATAGCGAGTTCCCTAATTTGTTTGTAATAGCGACCACACCGCCGGAAGACTGTACATTGGAGACATTCCTTTAGAAGTACCATGATCCCCCTGATGCTGAAACCATGAAGATTCAACGAGTATTGATGCTCCAGAAGTAGCTCGAATGTTGCTTGCATACCGTAGCTGTTACAAACGTTGGTGTAAAGCGAAGTTACGTCGAAAGACTCTACCACGCATCCCTGGTCAACACGGTTTCGTGCAGACGATCTAAAAACATATCCGTGTTGGAAAGATGCGAGGGCACGAACTTCAACAGCTGAGATAATACCAAATTCAAAAACCAGGAGATCCTGTCCGCTGGCCCACCAGCATTGCTAATATTAGGCTGTCGGATAATTTCTGTTATACTTTTTTCTAAATTTTCCAGGAAATTCCAGAAGCTTTCTGAAAACCCTAGATTTGCAACACGCTTAGGACACAGCAGGATCCACCCACCAGCATGATTGATGCCGCAAGTGCACTAATGACCAACAAGTTTACGGCATTTTGTAGCAGTCAAATTTTTCAGTTTTTGTTTGATCTTTTTCACTGCATCTACCTGCGCTTTTCCTCTTCCAGAATTTTTTTAGAACGTAATTTGGCATTTTCTCTTACAAGGAGGCGTTTCGGTGCCTCTAGCGTTTCAAAAACGAGGGGCGGAAAAAATATCAAAAAATTCAAAAACCTTCCTACATTTTTCTTTTTAGGTGCATTGAATAGAAATCAATACGGAAAATATAAAAATGATTTTTCGAGATTTTTTGAAGACGTTTTCTTTGTAAACCGATGATTGCAAACATAGCGCACACTGAGATTTGAATCACTCAGAAAAATGTGTGCAGACATGTCTGCGTTATCCCCCCATATTAGCTAAACGCTACAAACTGTGCCCTTCCTGATTATCACATTGTCCGGTATATCGCTCATCACCTGAGAGAACGCCAGCTCATTTACAAAAATCGGATTTTCAGCCACAAAGTGGACGTTTTGCGCAAGAGATCGCGGATGCGAGGGTACCCTTGAGTAGGCCTTTTGACCCTGCCCATATGCTGTGAACATGAGATCTTTTCAAAGCTTCTGAGATTTTTGAGAATTAAAATAAAAAGTGTTACAGAAATTATCCGACAACCTAATAATTGGTCTTACCTTGATCCCTAGGATTGGTTGATGCGAAACCGGCAAAAGCTAGCTTGTGGGTCTTTAACAGAGTGTAAAGTACTGGGCATATAGGGAAATCACTCTTAAGACCGTTATAATGCTCTTAGTAGTCCCTCAGATTGTGCAACCTCAACCCAAACTTTGTTTAAGTGGCGGTATTGTCTCCCGAATTCGTTCTCTGAGAACTCTCATACAACGTGTTTTCCGCTAAGTGATTTTCTATAATAGCCATATCCAATTCACGTGATAATCCAACAAGTTCGCCTCCTTTGTCACTGACGGATAGTTTAATCTCACCAGCAGCGCAAAGATCACGGAGTTCACGGAGGCCGCGGTATTGGGCAGTCGTTAACTTACTATTTTGTGCATTTGCTGAATCGGCTGAGTGTTGAGAAAAGCGATGTGGCGAAAACCGAAATTTAGTATCCACTACCTGATTGGGCTCTTGAGGCTTGTGCATCAGCTTAGAAAACGGAATTGGAGGCATTTATGGCTGAAACACTTTGATCACTTCGTACGCGTTCCATATCACTGGCTCGCTGGCGCAGTCTTTCGCGAACAAATTGGAGGTTTCCCACAATCTTGCGAGATATCCTAGGTCCTATCGATTGAGAAGGAGCGAAACTTGGACCAAGAACCAACAATGAAAGCGCATTTTCTGCGATGAGTACATTGCCTATCACTGAAACACGAGGGCGGCTAAGCACATCATCAGACACATTAAGAGCACAATTGTGATTATTAATATTACAAATTGCACTAGTTGGCTCCCGCAAAACACGATTTTGTTCCTGATCCACTAACCTTTTGAACTTTTCCTGCAGTCTAGATTTGGAATTAGATCGGATACGATCACAGATGCACTTCACTCCTCCACGATTTTCTTTCAAAGGCGCTCATCAACATAACGTCCACAACATTGTTCTTTATACAAATACTTAAATAATAATCAATACAGAAGATCTTGTTTTGCCCGTAGGGCAGTACGAAGAATACGTTGTTCAATCTTCTTTATCTGTGAGCTTCCATTTGGTAAACCGCATAGATGGTACAGTTGCTTCTGAGAAATGAACTTCGGGATCACTTGTTCACGCAAACAGCGGCGAAGGAAGTGGAGGGTCTGCCCTTCCGAGACGATCTTCTGTCTGCAACATGCCGAGATTAATCGAGAGTTGAACTTGGACAACATCTGTATAAACTTTTAGAGTTCTGTAAATACTCAAAGCTACATAAACTTCATATGTGTGTCATCAGAACCACGAATAATATCATTCAAGAAGCAGCAGCGTTTATAATCGATAACCTAACTTTGAACGCTCATAACTCACCAACCACTGAAGATAAATCGAAGAAAATGGTACCAATAAAAAAACAGGAAAAGCTCTTGAACGAAAATGCTCTTAGATATTTGAATTCCATTCATTTTGGGGTGAAATATGGCCTTAAAGTGAAGATACCTTTGAATTCTGAGGAACAGATTCTTTTTATATAATAGGATCTGTGGAGAAATCAGCTGTTTTTGGAGCCAACCTTAGTGGCACAAAGGATTCCCTGAGCGGGAAATCGAACCCAGGTCTGGCAGCTGAGAGTCGCACCCAGGGTCATGCGATCCTAGGCCTCTTTTACGACCCCTCCCCTTGAAGTACCCATCCGTATCCCCCCCCCCCCCAACATATCCCCTACCGCCCCCCAACCCTCGCAATCTAACAACCAAGAAGCAGCACGGAAATGGTTTACTTCAGGGTTATTATAATTGACTATTTTATAATGAATCATTTTCTAGTGACAGATAATAAACTCTTCTGCCGTTTATGAATATTCGGCATAACTCATTCATATTTCACTAACAAAAGATATTGACAATGGTTCTGGAAATTAAAACGTTTCAAATTGTAATGACAGTCTCGCATTTCGTCCTCGTAAGCGACACTAATTTTTTACAGGAAAGAGAAACATTATCTTCAAAGAGCAAAATATGTTTTCGACTAAAACGCTTATTTCCTACCTTTTGCAGTCGTCTTAGCGCCATCCAGAACGATGTCAGAACGTGCATGAGCACGGTGCTTTGAAAAATCGTAATTAAAGTCAGGAAAAGACTGCCCAGGCTATTCACGGAAAAACCGCGATGACCTTCGATAATTTTTCAAGACTTCTTGTTTTGTCTTTCAAGAGCCCATACAATTTAACAGTACTTTGGAGATGCTCTGCTACAGTTGTGTAAAATCTGGTTATACTTCATAGCCTGTGGATATTTTCAAAATTCTATATATGGCAACAAAAAATGAAGAAAAGGGGGTCGTATCTGGGTCGCATCTAAATTTTTTCGCCGCTATAAAGGCCTGCTCGCTCAATTTTGCTGCAAGACGAGGCCATCCTCCTTCTTTTTTTAGAAGAATTTGGCTGTTTCGTTGCGTCTCCAGTGAGTTAAGGTAATTTGCGCTCAAAAATCCCAGTTTTTGACTTTTAAGATCGCATCTAAATTTGCTAGAGCTGCATCTAAATTTTTTCAAGCTCACTGCTTCTGTGTGGCTGCAACTTTTAGCTTCAATTGTCTTGGCACCATACCAAAACCTGCTCATTGCAGCCTCTCAGCCTTCCCCTGACTTTGGTTACGAATTTTCAAAGTACCGTGCTCATGCACGATTTTGACATAGTTCTGGACGGCGTTAAAACGGTTTTTTCCATAGGAGAATATGCGCAAAAGGTAGGAAATAAGTTTTTTAGTCAAATACAATTTTTGTGGTTTGGAAATGTCTCCCTATGTGGAAATTGGTGTCGAATGCTGGGACCGAACTTGCTGGCCTGAAGTATGCCTGAAAATTCAAAAAAATCTTGCGGAAACCCAAAAATTATTGTAGATGTGTACTTGTGCTAAAGACGTTGCACGTACCCAACAGCCTAAAAGTTCTGCTTCCGAGACTCACTGTAATCTCACACACTCGACAAAATCGCATATCTTTACCAACGATGACGGTCACTATTTGTAAATCATTTTGTAGTGCTTTTCATATAGCCCTTGCGATTTACCTGCACTTTGAGAATAGAATATCTGTGCAACATCTGGTGTTATTTTGTAGACTGCGGATTTTTTATTGATTTATGTATGGTAGCAATAAAAGATAGGGGGATCGTATCTGGGTCGCATCTAAATTTCTCCGGGCTATTGAAGTTTGTTGGCTGCAATTTTGCTGGAATACGAGGCCATCTTCCTGCTTACCATTATAAAAATTTCAGGCTGTATTACATCCCCGGTGAGATATAGACTTTTAAGCTTAAAAATCCCAGTTTTTGCTTCTTAGGATCGAATCTAAATCTGCGAAAGTCGCATCTAAATTTTCGAGCTCACTGCTACTCTATGCGACGTAGAGGAAATTCCACCGGCTGAAGGTTTTGCTACGCCTCAAAATTCTGCTGACCGCCAAAAAAAGCGCGAGTTTGCGGACCCCCTGCCCCCGGTGATTATCTGAGCGTGAGACTCAGACAGAGCGTAGCAGAGAAAAACGAAATAAAAACATAAACGCATTCAAAGGCAGAACACCTCGTCACACATGAACAGTATGTGAGCAGCTTCAATAAAATCGCAGTATATTTTTATTTTTGATATAGAAAATTGGTAATTACTTTGATGTATTGCCGAAAATGGCGTCCTGAAGCATTGGTAAACCATGGAAAAGAGATAAAAGCCTCAGGACATCAATTCGAAAAGTTAACGACCCAGCAACAAAAATGACAAAGCATCATTGATTTTGTGAAACGTTCGGAAATGACATGGAGATGAAACTCTAAAAAAAGCCGTCCCGAAGCATTGCTAAACCTTGGTAAAGAGATCAAAGCTTAAGGCATCAATTCGAAAAGTTAACGACCCAGCAAACAATTTGACAAAGGATCAATATCATGAGACGTTCGGAAACAGCATGGCGATAAAATTCTAAAAAAGTCAAAAGCATCCGCATAAGGCAGAAGACTCGATTCTTCCCCTCTAACGCATTTTACACGATTAGTCCCAGTGTTCTTCGCAGAGTCAAGCGCTGTTCGACTGAAGTTGACTTGAAGAAGAGCAAGTTTGCGCCATATACTTTGCTTTTCATACAATGCCGCTCATAATTCGTCAAAAAAGTCGCCGAACTGTGGCGCACTCCGGCGCACTCCGCTGCTCTCTTAGACTGCGGCGGTGTGCGGCGAAGTGCGCCGCAGTTCAGGGACTTTTTCGGCTATTATGAGCGGTATGGTATGTCAAACTTTTCATGAAGTTGTGAAGGCATGTAGCCGCTAAAACATGTGATTTAAAACATGCTTCAATAAAATTGCAGTATATTTTTATTTTTGATATAGAAAATTGGTATTTACTTTGATGTATTGCCGAAATTGGCGTCCCGAAGCATTGTTAAACCATGGAAAAGAGATCAAAGCTTAAGACACCAATTCGAAAAGCTAAAGGCAGTGGCTTGGCAAATCTCAACCTAGTGAAATTTTTACTTACCTGGGGTTATTCAATACGCTGATTCCGAAAATCCACTTTTAAGAGCTTGAAAACACCGAAAGCGAGCGTCTTTCAATGCCCTTCCCTTCGGAATTGGACGAGTGCAGCAAGGCTGATGACGCCGAATCGGTGCAGGACTCAATGGTTATAGCATAGCAGCCTCTAATGGTGAGAAGGAAATTGCCAACACGTCCGCATGCGTGTAAGAATGGCCTGCGCGTGTAAGCTTGAGAGCAATTTTCTCGGCAAGGAAGGCATGCTGTGCAACCGGGATTGCACTGTTTTCATACTTGGGCAATAAGGAGTCTACCGCGTTATTATTTTGAGTTGTTGAGTTTCGCCGACCCAGCCTGCTTTTAATGACTCAATTTCCCGCATAAAGCAGAAAACTCGATTCTTTCCCTCTAATGCATTTTTATACGATTGGTCTCAGTATTTCTTCGCAGAGTCAAGCGCTGTCGAGTGAAGTCGATTTGAGGAAGTGCTAATGCATTGCAAGAGCAAGTTGCGCCATATGCTTTGCTTTTCATACAATACCGCTCATAATTCATCAAAAAAGTCGCCGAACTGTGGCGCACTCCGGCGCACTCCGCTTCTCTCTTGGACTGCGGGGGAGTGCGGCAGAGTGCGCCGCAGTTCAGACACTTTTTCGGCGAATTATGAGCGGTATGGTATGTCAAAATTTCATGAGGTTGTGAAGGCATGTAGCTGCCAAAACACGTAATTTGAGTTCCAAATTCTCTCTTCTTTGAACCTAGGCATCTTGATGTACTCGTTCTGTGTTATTTTGTGCCAGATCTAGGTTAGTACGGTGGCATCCTCTATTGACCTTACTTTTCAACAAAGTCGTTGTCTTCGGAGATCTGAAGTAGATTGCAGTTACTCATCTGCGAGATAAGACCACCTAACAAATCCCCAATCAGTCAGCCTGGATTTCGTCTCGAGGACATACTGAGTCACATGCTGATGTAGTAAAAACTGACCTATGTTTCACCGCGGTGTTAGTGAGTTAGTCAGTAGACGCACAAAGTAGGCGGGCGACACTGAGCGTTGCTCAGCAGAATGATCTTTATATATGTGCAGGCTGTAGCTTACATATTGACAGGAATGGCAAGAGTTCGGTCGTCGATAAGCCTTCATTTTTGTTATTCTGCATGGATTTCTGACAGAAATCCATGCTGCTTCCATAGTTTTTCGTGTTATAATCTCTGCTTCGTATAATAAAAATGTACAATTTACATCAAAATCACCGTCATAATGTACTTCTATTCTATGCTTTCCTAACGATGGCAACGCACTCGCTCGCCCTTTATTCGCTAAGTGCTCCTTGATTATAACTTTCAACATTCTACCCGTTTCACCAATATATAGTGCGCCATAGAGGGAACTTCGGGAGCAACTGGCTTACAATCCTATTGAGAAGCCATGCTAATCGATCCTTGCGTCCGCCAACACAGCTTATTTTCGGACGTATCTCATAAGTAGTCGCAGACATGGAGTGGAGCTCGCTCGGTGTTATTTTGAGCGTCTTTACCAGGTATTAGACTGGGCAAACAGGATTCTCTAGCTTTAGCCTGCTAATAAGTTTCTTATTCTTACTGATCTTGCTACGCTAACCCAAACTTCATTCAGCTTTTTCATTGCATCTAATATTCCTTTTTAGTGGAGCGCTGGTATACTGTTACGTCAGAGAGATGCGTTTCCGCAATTTCTTTATCCAATATTTGCGGCATGACTACAAAGTTTTGTCGCTAATGGAAACTCGAATAGAGCGGTCTTTTATAGCTTCGCGCACTTCCCTAAAGCCTTGCCACTGTTCTCACGTCAAGGTTTTAACGCACATGCTTAAATCTACGTAAAACATTCAGAATTTCACTTGAGAGCATGCAAAATCTAGTATCAACAGAAAGCTGGTTTTCTGTAAAAGAGGCGAGTAAAGAGTAATGATAGTTGTTGTGTGACCGATGGCATAAGTTGTGGGTTACTTCCACGCTTAGCTACAACCCTTAACATGTCACGTCTGCGTGACATGTTAAGGATTGTAGCTAAGCGTGGAATTGTAGAATTCGTAGAATAGGATTGTAGAATTTGTTGTCTCTCCTTAATAACTGTCTTCGACATTTTCCTACACAACTTTATTATCTTCGGGTTGTTCTCGGTGAGATTCTTTATAGCACATTGTTGAAATTTAAAGCCAAAGAATTATTTTGTAAACGCTATTTACCTGTAAATGTTTGTAAGGAGATTGAGAGCGGATCGAAGCAGAGATTATAGCACGAAAAACGATGGAAGCAGCATGGATTTCTGTCAGAAATCCATGCAGAATAACAAAAATGAAGGCTTATCGACCACCGAACTCTTTCCATTCTTGTCAATATGTAAGCTACAGCCTGCACATATATAAAGATCATTTTGCTGAGCAACGCTCAGTGTCGCCCGTCTACTTTGTGCGTCTACTGACTAGCTCACTAACACCGCGGTGGAACATAGGTCAGTTTTTACTACATCAGCATGTGACTCAGTATGTCCTCGAGACGAAATCCAAGCTGACTGATGTTGGGGATTGGTTAGGTGGTCTTATCTCGCAGATGAGTCACTGCAATCTACTTCAGATCTCCGAAGACGACGACTTTGTTGAAAAGTAAGGTCAATGAACAATACCGCCGTATCAACCAGGGCCTGGCAGGAGGTGGCATTTCAGAATTATGAAAACGATATTCCTTTTGAAGCCAAAATTTCTTACGACTTCCCCTTTGACCCTATTTTTGACCCTCGTAAGTCCCTGACAAACAGATATACACAAATAATAAGACGGGTGGCCTCAGCGCTCATTATAGTAGTACTACATGGCTTTTCTGGTCCAGCCTCGATCATCGTTTGAGGGGATGGCCAAAAACCACTCTTTGTCCTTCTACCTTCCTGTCCTTTTGGGCCATATTCTCCACCCCTTTTCTGCAGTATCAATACTGCACTGCAGCCCTCCCCTTACCCTCCTGCACGAGCTTACCTCAGAAAGGCTTATTGGAGTGACACGTTCTAATTTTAAAGTGGAAATGAACTTCACTGCACTGTTCACACCAAAATGTGCAAGCAGTTTGTTAGCGACTGGTAAGTGTTCACTTTCCTTAAGGTGTCAAAAATCATTAAATCGATAGAAGAATTCCAGAATTGCTTCGAAGGGTAGCTTAAAACCATCTACCGAGGCCGAAATTGCGATTGGAGACCGCTTTCCGAGGCCGATCATAACGCTGTGAACCTTTGGGGCTGTATCGAAGCGGTACCTTGGTGGTTTTGGAAGCGGATGTGAACATATAGTAAGACTCTCGACCTAGTCCACATTTATGTAAAGAACTCCAGGAAATTATGTGGAGGGAAATAGGGAGCCACTCCAGGTTGCTCTCAGGTGGCGCGGTAGCCACCTAATTTCGAAAAATACTTACTAATTTTTAAATTCACATAAGTTTCTCATAATTCTTCATAGTTTTTTGTGCTTATGGTCCTCCAACTACACAGCAAATTTGGTGCCATATCGTTACTTGTGCATTGAAAACGAGCCTATTTTGTTATTTTCCTCTTGCAAGAATTGCGATTTGAATTCCCGCCTGCGGGCAGGCTAGCGAATAGCACAGAATCTTCACATTGCTGGAATCTAAGTTCATAGGATAGTAGCATCAACAAAGAATGATGAATTTGGGCTCCGCCCGGACCCTCTTTGCTTTTTCGGGCCAAAAACTATATCCAGCTTGTGAAAACGCAACCCCCGCCGGGCTCTGGTACCAACCTAGATCTGGCACAAAATAACATAGAATGAGTACATCAAGATGCCCAGGTTCAAAGAAGAGATAATTTGGAATTTAAATCACATGTTTCGGCGACTACATGCCTTCACAACTTCATGAATAGTTTGACATATCATACCGCTCATAACTCGTCGAAAAAGTCGCCCTTCCGCCGCAGTACAAGAAAGCAGCGGAGTGCGCCGGAGTGCGCCACAGTTCGGCGATTTTTTTGACGAATTATGAGCGGTATTGTATGAAAAATAAAGAATATGGCGCAAACTTGCTCTTGCAGTGCATTAGCACTTCTTCAAATCGACTTCACTCGAACAGCGCTTGACTCTGCGAAGAAATGCTGAGACCAATCGTATAAAAATGCATTAGAGGGAAAGAATCGAGTTTTCTGCTTTATGCGGATGCTTTTGTCTTTTTTTGAATTTTGTCGCCATGCTATTTCCGAACGTCTCATGAAATTATTGATCCTTTGTCAAATTGTTTGCTGGGTCGTTAACTTTTCGAATTGATGCCTCAAGCTTTGAACTCTTTACCATAGTTTAGCAATGCTTCGGGACGGCTTTTGTTTTTTTTAGAGTTTCATCTCCATGCCATTTCCGAACGTTTCACAAAATCAATGATGCTTTGTCATTTTTGTTGCTGGGTCGTTAACTTTTCGAATTGATGTCCTGAGGCTTTGATCTCTTTTCCATGGTTTAGCAATGCTTCGGGGCGCCAATTTCGGCAATACATCAAAGCAATTACCAACTTTTTATATCAAAAATAAAGATATGCTGCGATTTTATCGAAGCTGCTCACATAAATAGCCGCTTGAGGCGCATTCTTTACTGCACGCTTTCGTTTCTTGGACGGTTTTTTGTTTCAATCAATTTTGCAAAAAAGAATAAGTTTAGTCTACTAGTCTTCCATAGCTGAAAAGGAGATTGTTACCAGTGATGCTCTCTCATAGATCAGATTGTTTGAGCGATGCAAGCTCTACAAGGGGGTATCAAAGCACCCGCGCAAAGATTGATTCCTGCTAAGTTTGAACTCACAATCGAACGTCTAAAGACCCACCCACTTCCAATCTGTTCACTGTAGACTCTCCTAGTCAAATATTTTCGAAAACAATCACTGTATTTTTTCTTGTAGCTAGAGTACGAAAGAGAAAGTGATTTAAAAATGCGAAAAAGTGTCCTTTTTGGTTTCTACCTCGCATTTCATACTTCTTGAAAACAGCGCTTGTAAAAAACTGGAATTTTCTAGTCATGCTTGCAAAGATAGGTTTACTTATTCGGGAGCAGGCCAACATTGCTTTGCCTACATTCCATTTCTCATATTTTTGATACATGGCTACGAGAAGAATACGATATGTTTCCATCGCTCTATAAAGAGTATAGGTAGAGTAAAATCTGAGGGTGGTAAACTTCATACTTCAATATTTCAATACCGTATTTTCAGCTTCGTAGAAACCATCGTGCAAATGTTTTAAGGATATCTTAAGCGCCAAGCATATATCATGCGATTCATCGCCTCGCGATTCCCATAACAAGACAACTGTTACGAGTTCATTGCGTGCTGATCATCTTGCACTTCTTTTGTGATAGTGTGTCGCGTTAGTGGTGTCGGAAAACTAAAACTATCACGACCAAAATGCAAGATACTCTACATGCAATGAACTCGTAAGTTGTCGTATTGTGATCGCGACTCGCGAGGCGATGAAATCGCGTGATGTATGTGATGTATGACCGGCCCTTTAGGAGCTCTGGTTTTTTTTAATTTGTTCTTCCGTGGTAGCATGAGGAACCCGCAGTAACAGAGTGCAACATCATGCAATCACAGCCAAGTTTGGTAAATAAGTTGGTGCGCCAAGTCGTTAAAACACTGACTTACGTGGAGTTTGTCGAGCTTAGACCATTACTTATAATATGGCAATGAAAGGTGTAAATGCAGAATGCGAGTACTAGTCTTCTTGTACCTTCTCCCATTATGCTACTCGTGGCCGTGGGATAGACTCGTGGGGTGGGTACAGTCAGCTGGGGCATCAGTGACATTTCGCTGTAACGGTAAACCGTTCACTAATGCGAGAGTAACAATGATGGACGCGGAGCCTTGTGAGTCAGAACTGCAAAGTTTAACTCATTTCAAATTTTAATTTAGTACCTGGTGATGACGATGCGATAGGTGGATCCGTCGAATCGGACAAATTTGGAAAAGCTAAAGTTGAAGGCAGTGCTAGAGAGATAAGTCAAATCGAACCATACCTCTTCATCGAGCATGATTGCATTGGGGTACGCTCGTTCCCTCTTTGCCAATGATTAGTTAGATTTCCAGAAGAAGTCGGAGTAGCATACTCATAAGATAACAAAAATAAGGCAAAAATGAAAATGTCTCCTTTTCGGTGTTTCACGTCACATTTCATACTTTTTGAAAACAGCGTTTGTAAAAAACTGAAAATTTCTAGACATGCTTGCAAAAGGATTTACTTATGCGGGTGCAGGCCAACATTGCTTTCATCATTCCCGTTCTCATTCAATGCTAATTTGTTAAAACAATAAAATGTTGTTTAGATGCCATGGCGTTTCTGCCTGTTCTTGCCACCAGAGTTTGTAAACTATGGCCCTAAAGCAAAGAAATACTGGCATATCAAAGTGGAGCTCTCCGATTTTGATTGGATGTTCAAAAAAAGATGCCGATTTGACATATACCCGGGTGATCCAATTCCTTCAAGATGATTTGTGCCTGGTATTTAAGACATGTGTTGATGTCAGCCGTATCCACATAAACAAGTTTCAAAGATACATTTGTTCTGAGAGATATACGCGTCTCTATTTTTCCCTTTGTCATTCCTCTAAGCTACACAAGCTTAGTTATGAAATCCTTCATGATCTTGATTTTTGCCTTTAGATTATCTAGACTAGAATGGAAAGAAGAAGAAAGAAAAAAGAAATGCTGCGTCAAACAAAATAAGGCATGAGTGCAAGGAAAACCAAACATTAACTTACTCCATATTCTTCACCTCAAATTTGCTCTCACTTCCGTTCCTGAAACAGTGCGTACTAAAATCACCTTTTTTGGCTTAACGCTTTGAAGACTCTATCATAAAAATGTCTCACGTAACGTTCTTATGAAGCGCATGGATTTTGGCTGTGAACCCACATGTACTGCGTTACTGTCTTATCACCGCTCTTTCTGCGTAAACAATGCTATTGAGCTTCGAAATTTTACAGTGGATCGCAGATTGGCAATGAATGGGCAGAGCCTCCAAGTCCACTGTAGCCCAAACCTTACCTGCCACTTCATGGCTTAAGTCTAAGGGCCGCATGCACTAACATGGCCGCGGGGAGGGGATCACAGCTTAAAAGAAAGCTTCATATTTCGAAACTCCAGATACCTGGATTTCTCGTTGTGTACCTATCCGTAAGTATTCCTACTATCCTTCACTATGAACATGTTGGACAGGAGCGAGAAGCTGTACAAACCGCATTTTCCAGCTTTTGTATGATCCCTGATGATCCCCGGCGCTTTTCTCGAAAGTCATTTCTCTTTCTCCGAAGTTAATGAAAAACCTCCAAGTTGTGCAGAATATCTAACCCGACAGTGCTAAGCATGTTGCTGATAAGAACAAATGATGTTTTGAAGTCATGAAATCTTCGATGATCCACAGGTCGAAATTTGGGGTTTGCCGAAAAAATTCCAGAAATACATTTGTTCTCATCAGCAACATATTTAGCACTATTGCGTTAGATGTTCAGTACAACTTTGGAAGGTTTTCGTTAATTCCGGAGGAAGAAAAATGACTTTGAAGAATAGATGTTCGTCCCCCAGGGATCATCAGGGAATCCTTCAAAAAGCTGGGAAATGCGGCTTGTAGAGCTTCTCGCTTCTGCTCAATATGTTCATAGTAAAGGATGGTGGGAGTACTTACGGATAGGTAGACAGCGTGAAATCCAGATATCCGGAGCTTCAGGATATGAAGCTTTCTTCTGAAGCTGCGATCCCCTCCCCAGCGGAAATGTTAGTGCATGCGGCTTTAAGGGCTAAACTGTGCGGGGGGGGGGGGGGTCCACTACCCAACACTCCGAGGAGGGTTCATTTTGAAGATCCACTTCCTTCAAGATGATTTGTGCCTGGTATTTTAGGCGTCCTGGCTAGTGCAATTTCAGAAAATATGAGGTTTTTGTCAAAACTGGCAAATAAGGGAAGATCGTCGTTTTCATAACAGATCAACGGGACGAATCCAAAAAATATGTAAAGGGTATCATTCGGTGGAGCAAGCAAGCTCTACAAGATGACATCTGAACATTGGCTTGAGTTATGGTTTACCCAAAGTTCGAAACTCAAACATAAGAGCAACTCATAGTATCAAAGACCGGATTTTTTGCCCCAAAAAAATCCCACAAGGCAGTGTGTTACCAAAATTTAGTTTTCGAGATTTTTGCATATCGCAAGCCTCTTCGTCCCTCTCTAACTCAATGCGGATCCAAAAACGTATGAAAACAAAACTCCCGTATCTTGAAAGTTCCGTGGAAGCAACGTGGACGAGTTGCGCCTTCTCAGCTTGGCTTTCGCCACAGTGGCAGCGACACCATAAAAATGGAGCCAAATGGAAAGAAATGTTAAGCATAAGGAGGAAACCTGGAACGATATTCGTGCAGGCCGCGTATTGCGTTCCACTTTGAGGGCAAATTTCTCGGCGTAGAAGCCCCTAATCGAGTGGGACTTGGTCCGGTCGCCTGTTCAGGCGGTCCTCTAACGAAATATATGATGACCCGCATTCCCCATTCTGGTGAAACACCGCCCATAAGCATAAATTTGGGCCTTCGATATGCTTAATTCATGAGAAATACCAATTCCAGTTGAAAAAAAAACCGAAAAAGCGATGCTTTTCTTTCCAGCCTGATATTTGCCATAGCCTAACTACTGCTGTTGTTCGGAGCGAGGGGATCTGGAAGCTCCAATTTAACCCTTGTAGCCATTTAAGTTTGTAGGTTCCGGTAAAGGTCCAATACACTCTCACACATGATTAATCTAATCCTCTGGAATCAGTAAATTTTCAGGGGCTGCTTGTAACAAGTTCAAAATCCCTTGTTTCATATTTATGAGTGCATTTGGGGATGTAGACAGAGCCCTGTCAGGCGATTAAAATGAGACTAGCTTTGCAATAACAAATTATTCGTCTTTGTAGTAGCTCAAAACTTGTTGACGTGGATCCTAATTACGGAAAACGGGCAGATGTAATGATTCAAAAGTACCACCTGGGTAGAATAATCAATACTGACAAAATGACAAAGCTACGGATGTCGTAGATTTGATTGAATGAATAGCGAATTTGAACATGGGATGCAATTATTTTGGCTCTAGCCGGTCAACATAGTAGGCAAGCTTTGCACGAGGTGACCCTAGCAACTCCTAACGTAAAAAGTCCCCTTGACTACACAGCAGCTACGACATGCCCTATGGAGTGCTTACAAAAAAAGAGAATAACGATTTAGCACTAAAAACCATTTCAAAACTTGAGAAAAAAAACGTTCTACATGGTTTGCTTTGGTGGCATGCTGTGTCGACCGCGCACCGCTGCGTGCTTGGAACGGCAGAGCTGAAGCTTTTGAAAATTTTGGGGCTGTAACCAAGTGGAGAGGAGGGGGTTTAAGGCGGAAGAACGCGTAGACTGATAAGAGGATTTAGAATTACGTAAAAAGTTTGAAAAAACTATGTGAGGAGACTCAAAACCTATCTATTGAAAATAAATTATTAACAAATTATGATTTTTCTTTTGACGACCACCTTAGGTGGCCGTTCAGCTGGCCGTAAAGCTGGCTAACTCCAAAAAAAGTTCGCAACAGATTCACCCCACACAAGTTCTATACAACTTTTCATAAATGGTTTTAACTCTCTAGTGCACACCTACGCACTAAGTTTGATTCCATGCCTTTGCGTTTTGGTTGTAAGGAAGGCTTCTGTTTGATTGGCTGATCTTGAGTTCCTGCGCAGCACGGGAACGTGTCAAAACATGTTATCGAGGGCTTGGTCCTGACTTGTAAGCAGGGTAAAGCGGGGGGTGCGGGACGCCACATCGGGGGGTCGGGGGGGGGGCCGTAAGGGTGGGGGGAGGTAGGTGAGGGGGGGGGGTCGTATCGACCCAAGGTTAAAAGCGGTTTTTAAGGGGGAAAGCACTGCAACAAATTTTTAGATGTGCCACGCTCTTTCCCAACTGCCTCTGACAACCCAGCCAATATATGTGAGAGAAATACAATGGACTCTTGGTTGGGGTTCGAGCTGTAATTTCAATAGAATTTCTCCAAAAAGCAGCTTTTGCAGTTAGTTGATGGATGAAGGTGTGACGATCGACGAGTGATGTCTGGGAACGTGAATTATTCTGTCAATATAAAACACGATTCCTTAAATGACTCGTGTCAAAAAAGAAGAACACTACGCATATTGTTCTTGTAGTTTCTATGCAAAATGTATATCTGAAAATATATTTATCCGTTGCATACGTCTGATAAAATGAATAGTGTTGTATCAAATGATTTGTGGTACAGCAGATGTGAAGATTTTCAGTTTGTTCCCTCAGAAGATTCGATTGAGAAAATACCCATCTTAGCAAATTCTTCTTGCAACAGTCGGTTCTGAACTGAAGTGTTGAGAGCCGGTAGGAGAACATGAATGGCCGCAAAATACGCATTTACTATCAGATGTTGGCTTTCATTCATTTGAAAAGGTTTGAAAAGAACGGGGTTGTTCCGTTGGTTTCAGGCCTTCTGGCATCCTGTGTGCGCAATGGCCGCAACCGCGCCCGACTCCCGTAATCCTGCAGAGCCCTATACGCACCCACTGGCTCTAGATGCTGAGAAAGCGGATTCTTCTGAAATGCGCGTTCAACTATGTCAGTTCAGTTGACTTCAAACTGTATCGATACTGTTTTAGGCATGATTTACAGAGCGCGTGACCTATCGACAAGAACGTGAGCGAAATCCACGGCTTACATCTTATGAGCACGTTTTTTTCGTTAGTCAAAGTACCTGTACTACTTCATGACTCTATCAATGGGATCACCAAAACTGCATCGGATCCCACATGTTCTACGGATATGACCTCCAATGTGTCTTTACCTAATTTTAGATAGGTCAAGTAATTGTTCTGCATGTAATTTGTGACCTTTTGTCAATTTGCTGATAGTACATTTTAGTCATAGAATGCGTATCCTGTACTTATTTCACCTCATCTTATTGCCTCCAAGAGTCTTAGTCTAGCATCAACCAAAGCTTTCACATGTCCGGGTCGAATTGCACATTGTTCTTGTTCATTCTGTGCAAATATGTAAGTACGCGATACTCAGTTGTTTGTCGCAATAAAAGGTGATACTTTGTATTCTGCGTCCTCCACATTAATTTTGTTAGCTTGTCTTTGAAAATTGGTGTAAGTTTTTCTATCCTTCTTGATCGAGTCTTGAGGAGCAAATAAGTTGGGAGTTCGGGGGGGGGGGGGGAGTAGAGAATGGGGAGGGGGTGGTGTCGAGGTCCGGCTCAAGGAAGGGGGGGGGGGGGGGAGGTCGTATTCGACGATCGTGTGCCACACCCTCCGCTTTACCCTGCTTGTAAGCGGTGAGGAACTCTGGGCGGACATTTGAACGTATTCAGTTCCACTGTTTTATTCACTACCCCGCAAAAGCGATATCTCCTCTGCATGTCATTCTCAAAACGATCCTACTATAATAACGCGCTAAGGCCGTCTGTTTTTTTGTGTGTGTGTCTGTCTGTAAATCTGTCTGTCACGAAATTCGGAGGAAGAGTTTCAGCCAACCCCTTGAGCCCAAATTTTGCATATTACATCCTAGCAGCAGGAAAGTCCATTGTGCAAAAGCACAAGCGGATCCGATAAGTGGATCCCCTAGAAATTGCGCCTGAAGCGGGTCCACTTAACTTCTGGCCGGCAAAATTGGGTCCGTATATAAACTTTTTGCAAAGTCGTGGATATGTTTGACAAGCTAATGTACAAGCCATGGACTTTAGCCCAAAAAATTCGACTAAAGTTGGTTACTTTACGAAGATGGCGCCAAACAGAATTAGTTGCGTAAATGTTCAATTTCCCAAAATTTTACCTGATCACTTGAAAAGATTTTTGCACAGTGATGTAGCCCACGATGATTATTACCGTTATGGCGACTACCAAGCCATAAAAAGTCCACAAACCTACTCAAATTTGCATTTATTCTTCCGAGAAAAGTTTCGTCCTCGTGAGAATACCGATCACACGCAAAAAAGCTTTAGGAATGAGTAGCTGTCTACAAATCATTCGTGATAACCTGCATAACGCGGTGAGTTTCAATGTCGCTATTATGCGGGAATGAGTAAGGCATACAGAAAGTAGGGCCAGTGCGAGCCTCTGCGAAGCAGAGGTGATGCACTGGTAATATACATAAAATACAAAAGCTGCTTCAAACAAAATGACTATTGAAAATGCTCAGTTTATCTCCTGGTTTGGGTAGAAGCCATACCTTTGATACATAGAGTCACATACTCTGGTAATAACCTTCACTTTGAGAGTTATGAGGAAACACAACCTTCATCTGAAAAAAAAAACAGAAGCCATAAGGGGCGAAGCCCCGGATACCATTATTCTAACTATATCGGAATAAATGTTAGTGAAGCAAATATATGAATAATTCGTTATCTCAGCGAAACCGAGAATTTCGTTTTTATATTCTTTTCTACGTTAAGAAGAAGGCTTCTGTAAAATTTTCGTCAGAATTCAGGACAACATTTCTCAGTTAACCACATATCTGACCAAAATCGAGTTTCAGAAGTTTAGGAAAGCTGTTGATGTTAAATAAAAACGAGAAACTGCGCTCAAGTCTTGCGTAGAGAGTCTCGCACGAAAACGCTTGTCTATCATGTTAATGAGTGATTTTCAAAGCCTGGGACGTTGTCAGTTCTCCTCGTCGTGTCATGACGATCAAAATGATATACAGTGACCGCCAAAAAGTTGCGGACAAGCCGCCTTCCTTTTTTCATCGCTCATTTTCGGATGGAAAACAAAGATGAAAAAATGATTGGATTGCCTGAGTGATAGAGCTCTTCAAAGGCTATAATCAACACAATGCGCTATCTGGAAAACATGAATTTTAAAATTATTAAGAATCTTTTTCTGAAAAAGTCCGAAAATGGCCGCGTCACAATGTCGCGGACATTAATTTTTTGAACGCGGAAAGTTTCTTTTGGGTCTCTTTTAGGTTTAGTTTCTTTTCTCGGAGCAAAAACAGAGGTTCTCCGGACAGGCAAGCACACTGTGCTGTAGAGCTCATTGAGGACAATAATCGGGTAGTGGTTATTTCCAAGAAACCCAAGTTTGATTTTTATTTTGCTTTTTTTTCAAAAAATGACTCCAATTTCCCTTTTTAAGCGAAATTTTAGGCGTTCCAGGAACCTTTTCAAAACATCCCAGCAAAGCAAAGCTAATTGGATGGAATGATGCCCTCTGACATTTCTCATGCATCGGACGTGTGCTGGCGAGTTTCTTTGATGAAAATGGCTTTTGACAGTGAGTGCACACGACCCACCCGCACCTCACCACTGACTTGCACTGCTTTGCAGGCGTGTAGCTCAGCCGGCAGTCATTCTTCGAGTCTATGCATAGGCTCATTCGGAAGAGCGTGACTTTCTGGACAAAATGGTATGCAAATGTGTTGGGTTTGAGAATTCCCGGGTATTTGACGGATGGCGTTGATGATTTCTATATCATCAACCCAATCCACTTCATTTTCCACATCGCCTATGGAATTCCCGTAGGCTGAATTGTACGCCACTCATTCCTGAGTATCTAATCACTCAAGAATGATTGGCCCTGTGCACCAGGAGTGTAGCCGAACGGCGGCAACTCCTTTCAAGCCATGTACCCCTCCTACGTTGTACATTGTAAGCCGGGCAAGCTCTGCCTTCTATCCATGTACATAAGGAGCCCCGACTGTATTATAGATCGCTCTCAACTAACGCCAGTGTGAATAAACATTCCACACAACTTCGTATACCCTACCACACTTGTTACACACTAAATTGGTGCATCGTCCAGTGATCCTTGCATTTCCCCTCGGACATCAAGCCTAAAAGACCCGCGTGCCAAGAACTGACTATTGACCTCTCGTTGCGCGCTCTTTTCGTAAGAGACCCGAGAGTAGTAGAGAAAAAAGTCGGTGCAAAACTCCACTGCAGATTGAACCCCTTTTGCGAGCTCTTTTCTTAGGAGACCAGAGAGTAAAGGACCAGTTGGTAGTAGCTGAATACTTAATTTCTGAAAACTTCCCGCGCGCTCTTTTCGTAAGAGACCAGGGAGTGGAAAAAATTTTGTGCAGCAAACACCACCACTACTTGTGAAACTCTTTTCGCGCGTTCTTTTCGTAAGGAACCAGAGAGCGAATCAGTTTATGTGTGCACTTCCAATCTCACTAATCTCGCGAGTCCTGCAAAGGAACCAGAGTTAGAAAAAAGAGATGTCAACGGAAGAAAGAACAAGAACCAAAAGTCTTACTTGTTAAGCTTCGAAGTTCCACCAAGAACTCAAGCTCTCAATCCTCACGGTACAGGTTCAACACACCTTACCGTCCAGCACAGCGTTCAAGCCAGCTAGGCGCGCTTGCTGACAGCTAGTAGAAGCTCGGCACTCAATTGCCACCTCACTAAACGACTTCCTCGCATCTATCAAGGACAGTTGTCACAAAAGATCAGCCCTGCTGAAAACAGAAGCTATAGCAAAACCTCAGCTTTCTGTGAAATGCAAAGAAGATAAAAGAAGACATAAGGGGTATCAAAAGATGACGCACTCCAACTTTTCAAGATCAGGATAACAATGCCTGCAAACTCGTAAAATCCCACAAGTCAATCTTCTCAACTCTCTACAAAACTCTGTGAAGCTTCAAGAGACGCAGATTAACTCCGCAATTGAGTACATCAGCGCACGAAATGAGGAAAAAGAAAGAGAGAAATTGATGATGGAGCTCAGCAAGCACTTTGAACTGGAGTCACTTGATCTAGAAGTGATTGTAGTGCAATGGCTGACAAGGATAGAATTCCGGCAGCATGAACTGAAAGAACAAGGCGCGCTTCTGCACTGCGATGCTCGATGCATCGGTCGTTAGATCCGATATGTTCGTGTTCTTGCACATGTAGTTAGCTTGGTCATCCGTCGGGTAGCACTTACAAGTGTCTTCTACATGGCAAAAGGAGAAATTTTGCGAGCTTTCCATCGTTGGACATCTGAGAACAAATACGTCGTCTTTGTCGACCAAGGCAGTCTCCGCTTTGGTGATGTTGACTGCTTGTAAAAACACAGAGCTCAGCAGCAGAATCGTCGGCGTTGTCACGAATTCCAACGTTAGGTTAGCGTCCTTTTGAGTATGAGTCTGCGCAGTAATTGTTGCAGTGTTCGTTTCTCTTCGTCCAGTCACACTTGTGTAAGTGTATTTGATGATTGCTGATTCTTTCCAAGTTGGGCACTGGAACACTTGGTAGATTGTTTCACTTTGGTTTTCCATATGAGCGAGAAAAGAGACATCCAGGTAGAGGTAGAAGGCACATCCGATGCTTCCACATGACGAGGTGAGTATCCAGGAAATTCGTAGGTGTTGTGAAATTCAGGTATTTAGGATCGTTGACTTATGTGAACACATGTGTTAGATGAGCATGATCCAAAGAAATGGCATCGTTTTGCTGACTCGGTCACTATCTCGGCATCTTTGGTGTAGAACAAGACTACGGGATTGCACTGGAGCAGAACGTGTTGAAGTTCTATCTCCATGCTGCCAACTGTCTTGTTATCATGTTGAATCCTGAAGCAGGCTTGAGGTCGGTGCTCACTCAGAGTTATTCTGTTTTCGATAGTGTAGCGACAATTGAGTGGGTTATTGATCCTCGTGCAGACGGTGTTCATTGACGTGAGTGTGTGAGTGAAATGGCATGAACTGACTCCTGTGATGAGACATACTGCAATAGCCGCAAACGTGATTATCTTTGATTGGATTGGTAGGGATCGGGATTGTCTTCCTAGCAGCTCGGAAAGTCGATCATTCGCAGAAGGAACGTGATTTTCCGTTAGCATGTCGTTCTCGATAGTTCGGCACAGAAGCTGTTTTCCTCGAAGTCCAGTGCAGCAAATGAGCCAGATGAGCAGCATCATAAGGTATGCGCAAACTGCTGTGATTGCTATCACAGTGTTGGGGGCGCAGTGTGGATTCCGAAGCAAGTCTGCACAAACTATGCATTTGATCATGTCGCAAATGTCTCTTGGTAGGCAAACAATGGTGTCGGAGTATTGTGTTGCTCCGATCATAGTGCGCCATTGAACTCGAGTTCTGTTGTGCGGTACTTCGGCGGGAGTGCTATTTCGTTTACTCCTTTCTTCGTCGAAATTTTCAGACAATCCTTGTAGTTGAAACATATAGTTGTGATTGTGATTCCGAAGTTGTATTAACTTTCACACCATGTTCAGAGCAGGGTAGCACATTTGCGGATGCCGTATCAATGAGAAGAAAAGCTGTTAGGCATACTGTTATCATAACTGACTTGCTGATTTGTGAGGCGCTTCTCTTTATGGTGGAGGAATTAGAAGATGCGTAGTCTACAGGCTTCTCCATCTTTGCTTGGTACGAGTTGTGTTATAATAGCCATGGGCCCAGTGTCCTTTGTTCAATTGTGAGTCTTCTTCAAGCAGTATGACGTCTCCAAATTCTGGTTTGCGATTTGTGGTTCTTCCATTCTTAAAAACATGGTGACGGTCGCGAAGTCCAAGGAGGTAGTCGTGGTTGCAAATACTCCAAAACTTTTTCGTTATCCTCTCAGTCTCCAGGAGAGCTGTTTTGGCTTCCATTTGTGATGAGAGTTCTGGACTTATCCGGTAATGGTCCTGTTGATCAGCGTCGGCGGGTGTGAGTTGAGTGCTTCCAAGGCGAACGCCCTTATAGATGAAATCCACTGGTCTCAAAACTTGGCAAGAACAATCGTCTTCGCCTATGTGAGTCATTGATCCTGAGTTGATGATGCTTTCGATTTCACATAACGACGTTTGTAGGAGTTCGTCTGATATCCGTCGTTCGTTAGTCTTCTGCATTGCTCTTTTCACTAGTCCAACCATTCTTTCCCAAACTCCTCCCATCCATGGTGAAGCTGGAGGAATGAAGTACCAGCTGATGAGGTGTTCGGAGAGGAAGAGTGATAAATAGTCAATCATCATTATTGTTGTTGCTGAGTATCAGTTCCTGAGGCGGAAGTTGGTTCCATTGTCGCTAATGATCTTTTCTGGTACTCCGCGTCGATGAATCTTTTGAATGTGAGAAGAAGGCTTTTTGCGGAGAGGTCTGTAGCCACTTCAGATGTATCAGCCGGGTGACTAGGCATGTGTATAGTGTTACGTAGGGCTTCTCATATTGTCCATTCGGCGCCTTGATCAATCGGTCCCATATAGTCGACTCCCGTGTAGGCGAATGGTTTTGCTTGAGTCACGCGTTCTCTTGGAAGAGGGCCCATCTGGATACGTGAATGGTGACGAATTGAATTTCTTGCAACTAGTGCAACTTCGCAGAACTTTCTTGCAAAGCACTCTGTCTCGCGGTATCCAGAATCGTTGTCGAAGCTCGCATAAAAGCTGGTTGTTTTTGCAGTGAGCCAAGTTTCCGTGGATGTACTCGGCGATCCTGAGTCCCAGTACACTTTATTTGGGTATTTACATGGGATTAGCTATCTCCGATTGGATTTCAGCACGTTGTATGCGTCCACACTTTCGTAGAATTCCATCGCTGTCGAACACAGTCTTGAACTGTTTGTTTTTAGAGACGAGAGCTGTGCCGTAAATCCAGTAGTATGTTGAATGAGCATTTTGCGCTGGTCTTCGTCAATGTCTCTGACGTCACTGATGGGACGTACGGGCCATTCCTCACTGGGATGACTGAGCCAAATTGGTCCTTTCCACCATCTACAAACAGTAAAGTCTTGCTCGTTAATTCCTCTTGTTGCGCAGTCCGCCGCATTTTCTTCCGTTGGGAGGTGGAAGAAGTTGAGTTTGGCTGTTTCTCTGATCCTTTCTAGGGGGAAGCTGATTTTCTGAACCAGTGTGGTTACAATTGGTGGAAGCTTTTTGCTGCTAGCTATCCATGATAGTGCGATCGTTGAGTCGCTGAATAGGTTGACTTTTGTGAAGTTTATTCCACATTTTGACATACTTGTTTCGCCTACAGATAGTCCGAGAAATATTGACAGCAGTTTTATTCTCTGAATAGTTTGTTCCTTCTTGATAGGCGCGACTTTCGTTTTTCCCGTGAAGAGTGATGTGTTTTTCGTATCATTCTTCGTTGATGTGTATAAAGACAGCAAGCGTAAGCTCTTTTGGAACTATCAACAAATACAGAAAGCATATATTTGGCCTCGGGAGTCTTGTTCAGCACTGTGCGTGGTATGGCTTTCTTGAATCAGGATATCTTCTTTGATTGCTTTCCATCTGATTTGTTCTTTAGGGAGAATTGTGTCCCATCCTAGCTTTTGCTTGTGTATATCCTGCAGGAATATCTTCGCCGGTATCATCAAGGGAGTGAGCAGTCCAAGTGGGTCTAAATAGAATCCGTTAATTTGGCTGAGTACAGATCTTTTAATAGCCTTGATTTGTTCTTTGTCTGCACATTCCATGATTAAGATGTCATCGTCAGCTTTCCACTTAATTTTGAGCACTTTGAGTTTGCAGCTTTTTGCTCTATCCAGGTCCTTGATTTGTGCGTTTACTTCGGCAAAATCTAACAAGTAGTCGCGGAGATTCATTCCGATGGAAGAGAAGAGCTCTTTCGAAGCAATTTATTTCTCTATAAGCTCTTTGCGGGTTGTTGCCTTTTAACAACACATTGTCAACGTAGAAAGACTTGGACAGTTCCTTTCTAATCGGAGTATTCTGCTCTTCAATGTGCTTAAGTATGGACTGATTCAATATAGCTGGGCTTGCGTTTATTCCAAAGGGAACCAGGCAGAAGCGGTAGTATTTGACGTTATTGCCTTCGGCCGGCATGTTCAGGTCCTTTATCCACAGAAATCTTGTTGCATCTCGATGGATTTCGGGAAGACGCATTTGCAGAAAAGCCTTTCGGATGTCCGCTACCATAGTATGTTTGTATGTCTGAAAGAGCTGCAGAATTTCATGGATGAGAGGCGTGAGAGCATGTCCCTCAAAGACGACGTCATTGAGGCTGAGCTCGTTTCTTCCGTGAGATGAAGCATCAAAGACAATTCGAAGTTCGGTTGTCTTTCCAGGTGTCCAAACGTGTCGATGTGGAAGGTAGAAGGATATTATTCCCGCTGGTTGTAGAGTACATTCCTCGATGACTCTTTTTCTGATGTAGTCTTAATTGGTGCTGCTGTAAAGCTGAAGCTTTCTGTCATCGCTTCGTAGTGTTCCAAGGAGAGCCTACAGCCGGCGGAAAGCGATGTTGAAGTTGTCCTTGAGTCTGCCAACGTTTTCACTGAAGGGGATCCTGCTGTGATTGTGGCTTCTTTAATGCTGATAGTTTTTCTGTAGTCATCCATAAACATGATTATAAATGTTTCGTTGGGATCGTTTTGGTTTTTAGTCCTAGCGACTCAAACTCATAGAGGTGTTTGATGTCCTGCTTGCAGTCTTCTCTTGGTGAGATTGCCGGGGTTACTACCACAAGCAAGCTTCCATAAACTTCAGTTGTGCTTGCTGCTGTCGAAACCAGGCTTGTTCCGGGTATGGTGTATCCGAACCATAGTTGCGATAGGGGGTGTGATGGATTTTACCCCCTTCACTTTGAGGCCAAACTCCCGATGACCTCCTTCACTTGGGCTGAGATTGGTATTGTACTCTGAGAATATGATAAAAATCGTTATTAAAAGGTTTTGCAGGCTAAGTACCTCAAACAACAAGTACACTCATAAATTTACAAAAGAAACCGTATTTATGTTTTTTATATTATTTATTTATCCTCGTAGCATCCATTTGGAGAGCAGAAAGTGAGGACAAAAAAGCCGTTGATTTTTGGGGTACATAAAATCCCTCATACTCGCGGCACAGAAGACCTAGAAAAAAGTCGACGGTCTACGTCGATTCTCCATGATCTCAGCTTTCGAATGGTTTAAAGCATGTTAGGGCTATTTTGCTTCCCGGCTCTGAAAATCGTTCGCTCCGGTAACCGATAAAAGCCAATACATTGGTGGAGCTGGATGGAGCAAGTTAATAGTAAATATCTCCACCCCATTTTTAAAAACTGGTTAGTTTTTTCGCCCAGCAACCTACATACCATTCGAAAAGAGAAAAGGGGATTCGACCTAGACCGTCGACTTCTTTCTAGTCTTCCTCTACCGAGAGATACACCGCATTTTATCTGAAAACATGGTCATTTTCAACAGCAGATTTCTGCCAAATGAAGACCTAATCACTGCTGAATATCTATCTGTGTTAAAGAGCAAGTCTTCATTAACAAACGTATACCGTCGAATTTCTCGTAGCATTCATTTGGAGAACAGAAAGTGAGGACACAATATCAGTTAATTTTTGAAGCACATAAAATCCCTCATATCTCGCGGCACAGAAGACCTAGAAAAAAGTCGACGGTGTACGTCGATTCTCCATGATCTCAGCTTTCGAACGGTTCAAAGCATGTTAGGGCTCTTTTTTGCTTCCCGGCTCTAAAAATCATTTGCACCGGTGACCCATAAAAGCCAATACATTTTATAGGTCGTCCCGAAAGTTTTTGCGCACGATTTTTAAAAATTCATAACTGATTTTTCCAACCGATTTGACTGCTTTCACTTTTATGTGAAAGGGTAAGTCATGCTCTTCATAATGACAAGCTGCTTAGTAATGATCATCTCTTGCATAGATAGGAGCGATAGAAGAAAATTGGTCAAAATTTGACTTTTCTGTGTAGGGTCATAAAAAATCGGAGACTTGCAACAAAAATCGGAGCAGTCAGTATTGTAGGTTCTTTCACCAGCTCTTTCTAACAGTGCAAAGTTTGCGCCGATTAAGCGTCTCTATGAAAAGTTATGATTTTCGAGCAAGCAATACAAAAGGGCGAATTTGGTTTATTTTGGTTTTTCAGTAAAATCATAACTTTTCATAGAGACGCTTAATCGGCGCAAACTTTGCACTGTTAGAAAGAGCTGGTGAAAGAACCTACAATACTGACTGCTCCGATTTTTGTTGCAAGTCTCCGATTTTTTATGACCCTACACAGAAAAGTCAAATTTTGACCGATTTTCTTCTATCGCTCCTATCTACGCAACAGATGACCACTCTAAGCAGCTGAGATGTCATTATAAAGAGCATGACTTACCTTTTCACATAAAAGTGAAAGCAGTCAAATCGGTTGGAAAAATCAGAGATTATGAATTTCTGGAAATCGTGCGCAAAAACTTTCGGGACGACCTAATTAGAGCGAGGTGGAGCAAGTTGATAGTAAAAAATGTGCTGTGGATTGACATCGTTATCAGCACTAACGGGAACGTGAGCGAACGCGTCTATTTAAGCGCGCTTATCGTTGTTATATGTTCATGTTTTTTGGTAAAAAATGCGCTTTTGGTTGACAGTTATGCCATCATTATTAGCACACACTCAAAAAACTATGGGAGATTGGTGAATTTTCACACCTTCACACAAAAACCGTCCAACTCTGGAATCTATACTCTGTAAACCTAATGCTGAAGAAGGTCACTTTCGTGAAAACGCTCTAGACTCACCTTACCCAATTTGTAAAGAATGGTTGGTTTCAATGAATCGAAAACTTTAAGACATTCAGAAGAATAACATGTTATTAAAATAGCCCTCAATGTTTTGGAAAGGTTGGCAGTTTGAAGAGGAAACGGCAGGCAGAATACTTTACAAAATCGCAGATGACTCGCATGTGTTTCAGATTCACAGCGAGGCAGAAGGAGAATTTTACTCCGACGAAAATGTTGTCGACATTGATACATAGTTGACGATTGAGCGAAACACTCTGATTTCCTACATAAGGAATCCAGATTGCCTAGTTTCAATGAGGAAATGTCCAGGAAGTCCATTGCTGATCTTCAGGTTGTTGAAGATTTCAAGGCTGCTAAATTCACAAACATGGATATGAACAAAAGGAAGGTGTTAGTACGAAGCATAGCTACTGCCCTTAGATCCCGACTGGAGTGCGAACCCAACTCTGTGCTTTATGCTTTTGGAAGTTATTCGCCTTGTATGACCTATGATATTGAAAAAAAAACAATGCGCAGCATAGTAACTACTTTTTTCGGCTATTCCGCAGATGCTGTTAAAGAAGAAGTCGAGCAGCTTTCTCATCAGCTAACAGGACGTATGCCAGAGGAGGTGAAGCCAAAGTTCGACAAGGCTAAAAAAAGTATGCACTATTTCCTTCCCGTGTTGCGAAAGCATATGCTATCTGGCTCTTTTCCCATTACTTACCGCAAAAATCTGATGGACTTACTGGGAAAGCTAATTTCCATTCCGATTAGCACGGCAGAGGTGGAGAAAGAAATTTTCTATCTACTCTGTTATCAGAATACAACGCAGAAGTCGTACAATGATGGAGCATCTAAGCAATTACTTAAGGTTTGCCATCCTTCTACTAAACTTATTGTTATCTAAAAACTTCATTTAAAGGATTGGTATAAGTGGTCCAGAAGGCTGTTACCGTATGACTTTTTGAAATTTCCTAAAAGATGGTATGAAGAAACTGGTCACGTACCTGCTGACTTTCCTGGTGCTACTAGAGGGCCAGGAAAAAAACACAAAGGCGCTTAGAAGAAGAAGAAAGTTTCAAATCCATTTTCGACTCAGAACGCTTTTGCACGCAATTCTATTAGGTTGGAAACTAAGTTTTGCAACTGGTCTCATAACTTCCCTCTCACTTAACATGGCGCAATCAAATTTTGCCACTGCGTTGGTTAGCGCATGCTGTCCTACCAAATTCTGACGTCGCAGTGAGGGTTACGGTAGGTGTATGGTATGAAGGGGAAAAATTCAAAGTTTGACGGATTTGGCTGAGACTTGGCATAGGGGTGTTATCCGACATGCTGATCGCGAAAATGATAGTGAAATTGCGTGATAAAAGCTTTTTTGTGGGATTATTGTAGGTGTACGATATGGAGTCTCACCCTAAACAAGGAAAAAGGCGTTGATTCAACAATTGAATGTGATAATCGCGTTTGGTAGGTCAAATAAACTTACTATGTAAAGTCTCGGCGGAATTTGTGCTTCGGACTCTTTAGTCATTGACGGTCGTCCCCAGCAGCTCTTGCGTACATCGACTCGTTCGATTTTATGAGGACGCCAAATCTCGACATGTCCCTAAATTTTGTTTCTTTCTTAATAGGCCAAAGAAGTCAATCCCCAGCAATAATTTGTAGACGAATCCGGATTGCTGCTCATGGTTTAGGCTGCCAAAGATTTCATTTTGGTTTAAAACCCCAAAAATTTTCAAATTTCATTAGTTTTCGAAAAACGCCTGTAACTTTTCTGTTTCGTGTTCAAAATTTAGTCAATTTGTGCTCACTTGTAGCCCACATTGCCTTCTATATAATGCCAGAGTTTTAGTGCGCCATATCCAAAGAGAGTGAAGTTATGAAACCAGTTGCAAAACTTAGTTTCCAGCCTAATACTTCTACTTCGATAACCTTTTGGAGGAAGAAGAAGGAAGAAGAAGACTTTCAGGCAGCGAACTTGTTGTCTCTGACGTTAGCGATAGTGATATTGTTGATGATGATGTGCAGGAATTGAAGTTGTTCCTAACTTGTACATCTTTTGGGATAAACCTTATTGCTTTCGTTTTTCGTTGATGCAATGAAACAGGAGCACAGATCTTCATAAAGTCAATTTTTTTAAAAATTAATTTTTTTTTAATTTTTCAATTTTTTTTCAATTTGTGCCTAAATAAGGTACAAATTAGAGCTCTTCATACCACGCTTTTTTACCTTCTCTCTATTCCCCCCCCCTAGACTCACATACCCCCTTCACCCTGGAAGGTCGGGAACAGCGAGACCCTCTTCACCTGGAAAGAGTCTGGGGTCCCCTATCCACCTATGATGATGATGATGAGAGTTATATATACGACCCAGAGGATAAACAACAAATCATATCAAATGCAGGACCACCTTATGATCTGACTAGCTGGCTTACCCGGCTCCGCCGTATGTTCCAAATAGAAAATTCCATTCCTTAACCGATCCGGACCAAACTTGGCACACATACACTTCGGGCCGCGGCGGGTGTCACAGTCCACTTTTCGTTATCGATCGATGTCGATTTTATCAATTTTTTGCAAAATTTGAGCTACGGGGCTGGAATTTGGCAGAGGGGTGTAATCGAGCATGCTGATCACCCCCACGGGGGTGATCAGCATGCTCGATTACCCCCCCCCCTGTGCCAACTCCCAGCCCCGTAGCTCAAATTTTGCAAAAAATCGATAAAATCGATATCGATCGATAACGAAAAGTAGCCTATGACACCCGCCCGGTCCCGAAGTGTATGTGTGCAAAGTTTGGTCCGGATCGGTTCAGAAATGGAATTTTCTATTCGGAACATACGTACACACAGACATACAGACATACAGACATACAGACATACAGACAGACAAACAGACATTCAGCTTTATATGTAAGATAAGTAAGCAATGAAAAATTAAGAGGCAGCCGAATTGCCTTTTATGGTCGCGTTAGTTATATACTGTAGCTAAGGTCAGCGCCGGATTCCGACGGATAATGGTTTGTATTATTGACGCCCCAGCGTTGCCGCGTCTGCAGGGACACTATGTTAAGCAGGAAATCTACTCGACTGTACCTCCCGCAATTCCAGTCGCGGCGCAATTCTCAACTTGGACATATGTTACGAATAACAAAGTCGCGGCCGCGCCCGAAGATATAGCGGCTTCGTCATGCAGCAGCCTATACAACGGTGAAGATACAGTCTGCTCCAAATGAGATCAGGCCGAACCGTCGGCGTAAATTTGCGCGCTCGCAGCGCTAGCGGTCTGCGCTGCATATGCGCGCTGTCGGAGAGAGCAAAAGGACTGCAGAGAGAGAGAAAGAGCAGAGAAGCAGGCCGTGGGCGTGACCGCGAAACCCTAGCGACGCGGACTCCCGCCATGCCAATTTTGGCCTGGTTGGGATTGGGCCAGATTGTACGCACTCCCGCGTTGGCACCCCCTCACTAATGCTGTTTCTGACATTTCGTCCGGCAGTGCCTTTACTGTTAAAGTATCCATAAAGAAGTTACATTCTTAAAAGAAGGAGGTATGTTCCACATGTTTAAAAGTGAGGTGAGGGTGGAATTTTTGTAAAGCGCTTTTCAGCATTATGTGTAAACATCAAGGTTTGTTGAATTGTTATGCTGTTAACGTCGAACACCAGCTGCTTGGCTTTCAGAAATTTCTATGACTAAAATCGTTTACTTCTTCTTAACTTTCTAGCTACTTTATTGTCTCTTGAGGAAACATTAGATATTTCCGGGAAATAATGTCGCATCGCGGTTTATCATGCAATATCACAGTAGCGTGCGCACGAAAGTAAGCAAGTGGGCTATCAACCGATAGAGCAGAGCAAGCTCTACAAAATGAAGCTCGAACTTTCGCGCCAGGTCTGATTCGTGAAGTTTGGAGCCAAATTTCAAAAGGCATCAAAGACCTAAAAAAAACGGAAAATTTCTGGGGTGACGGACTCAGAAAAGCCGTGGGAACCTCTAACTTGCTCACGCATGGACTCGAGACACGAGACAATCGCTTGAGCTTCTCTCACATGGACGAATCTGTAGTATGAAGCTTTAGGAGTATCAATGAATTCTCAGCTTTAGACAAGCGCTACTTTTCGAGAAAAATCAAATTGTTTGCAAAAATCCCGAAAACGTGACATAATCGCACTTTTGACCTATTTTTGTTGGTCGTACTGTAGCCATGGAAAAATACCACAAACTGTACACGTGTATGTCTCATGTGGAGAGTATATGTCTGTGCAATTTGGAGATCCCTATGACGTCTACGAACGAAGATACGTTTTTTGAGTATTTAAAATTTTTTATATTTTGGATTCGAACTTCAGGTGGAGCAAGATTTCCGCGGAGGTTTGTAAATACCTTGTAGAGCTTGCTTTGCTCTATCAAATGATACCCCATTCGCTGTTTTTTTTGTGGTCGTTCTTTCGCGGTAGGATGCCATGCGACTTTATTTTCCGGACAACCTAATGATTAATTTTCGCTCTCTTCATGTGTATCTAACTGGTTTTGTTTCTCCTCAAATAAAACAATCTTTCACGTGAGATCCATTTATCAAAACATGATGATCTATCTCATTTGTGATATAAAGGCCACAACAGCTGACTTCACAATAGAACAAATCTAATTGTAAGACGTTGCATTCTTGCAATTTTTTGAGTTCACGTGACACTTAGCTTATTTAGTGCTCTTTGCCCTAAATTGTTGTGCAAACAAGCGCAATTTCAGGAAAACGCTTTGGAAAAACTGTTTGTGCCAAGCTGCAGAACTATGCTAAATCTGCATTTGAAATCTGCTAAAGGCTGCTAAATGTGATAAGCTAATAATTTCTGGCTATGTTTTGATGGATTGCCTTACAAACTTGTTGGCAAATTTTACTCTTATTTTGGGTTCTGAGAGTGGATATCACGATCATCAGGCATCAAAAAGCACAACTTTTTTGTAGCATTAGTATCCCAACCACAGTTTTCATAGTAATTTTTAGCAATTCCAATTTCAAGTAGTTTTTTGAGCTGCGTTCAAGATGAGATATTGTAAACTTTTAGGATTGAACTATCTCACAAGGGAGGGCCGATTAGTCCAAGTGGTTTATCCAAATGAGTCCTATATTACTTTGAAGGGCATCAAACGGTAATTCTAAATTTGATTTCATTATTTGCCGAGCGCATTTGCATGCCGAGTTACGAATATTTTCTTGGGCGAGCAATGAACGCGTAATCTAGGTAATATCAAATTTTACTGTCTTTTCAGCGCTCAAGTAGAGCGCTGTTAAATATGAGTCTTTTGAACAGTGGGTATGTTTCAAATGGAGTGCTTTAAAAACCAACTTTGGACCATTTGAGCAGTTCTGACGGATTTTGTTCTAATTATGCATTCAACTTTTCTTTAAAAAAACGCCCATAACTCGACATACAGAGGAGCTCGGCAGATAAAGAAGACAGATTTGGAATCAGCGATGCTCTTTATAGTCTTACCAATTTCATGTGAAAAGGCCACTTCGACTAAGCAGACCTCCCTTGTCAGTATCAACTTTTTCGCGCAATTGACCCCATGTATCTGTTATTTATTATTCTTATTGTTAGCCAATAGAATCTTTTCAGCCACGGGTACGAACAGGAGCTCTTTTTCGGTGATCTGATTTCCTGACACATTTTGGTGATCTTTTCTTGACAATGTTTCCTTTGATAAGGTATAGAAGAGAACAGGTGTACATCTACTGTACAAAAACAGCAGACAGTTCGCATTCCCTATCTGCTGATCGAAGATCACCAAAGCCGTATGCACCACGCGCACATCATAGCCAGCCATTTTATTTTATCACTTGGTTAGTCATTAATTGCTAAAGTTCGTTGTTCGTGTCAGAAATGTACGTGCATTTATTTTCCACTAAACAAACAAAAAACCGATCTACGACTCCGTTGATGGATGCATTATTCATTCTATGACTAGGGGACGCGAGACCGCATTGCACAAATTGTCTAAACAAGCCCAATCGTGTACTTAGCAGGTTTATACTTGTCCAAGTTTATCCACTCTTTCGAAACAAGGAAGAACAGACTCAAACCTGTTAAGACAATGTCCGCATTGAGGTCTCGCATCTCCTAGTCATAGAATAGATGATGATAACGTTGTTGTAATCTGTGGAGTTTTTATTCAATGTTCAATGTCTTCTTAATCAGATATTGTCCGAATTTATTATTTTTTTGCTTGCTTATGTATCAATTCCCAAAATTTTGAAGTTCTTCATAGTCATTGTTGCTGAAACTCAGAGCATTTTATTTACAAGCTCTCAAGAATGCCAAGACTTGTAAAAGCATCATCCGTATGACATGCTCAAACTGCTTACAAATGGTAAAAAATCTGGGATGAGGTACCTGGAGAAAAGTTGAATGTTCCTCGACACGTGTACATACTTCCCAACATTATCCGCTGTTTAGCGCAAACAAACCCACACCATCGCAGTAGTCGTAATCACGTCCGTCTTCTACAGCATACAATGTCATAACTCGCTTGTCATGAAGTTTTTGAAGACGCTTTAGGTATAATTTTGTAGAGCTGACTTCATCTTAGATTTGCAGAATGGATCGAACCACCGATCGCTCCTCATTACTGTAGAATTACGGTAGGAACTTTAAAGAGGGCTTAAGCGACGGAGGGTCATATTTTGGTTCAGAAAGGAAACAAAACGACCTAAAAAATCTCACACCAGGCTGATTAAAGTTGTTTATTCTTAATTTGAATTCTGCATTACATTATAATGCTTCCTTGAAAAGTCACGCTAGGTAAGTAACAGCGATTTTTTCGATGCTGCTTAAAAATGGTTACACCATTTAAAAAGCTTTACATTTTGTACGGATTTGAAGAAGTTTTTCAAAATGGCAGCTTTTTCACAATGACGCCATATGTCGAAAATTCTTACCGTAATTTTACGGTAATGAAGAGAGGCATAGGCGATTCATAGCATGCAGAGACTGCGGACGTATCGGCGTCTCTCTGATCGAGCGCTCTTTCGTTTCTCTTACCATCTGCTGCCTCTCCCATGCACACTATCTCGGCCGGACGCAAGGGCGCTCAGTCTTTGCGGGTCATGAATCGCGTATATATGTGATTCGCTCCGTGATATAAATCAAAGTTTAGCCAGCTCTACGATACCTAGAGGTTCTCAAAAGACTTCATTACAAGATATTGACAGTTAATAGGACATTCTTTTTGAAACACCCTGTATATTCGATTATTGCTGTGATTATTTGAATATTTATAATATAAGTCGATAGAATAAGCTATACATGTCTCTACGGTAAAAACTGCAGTGTTGATGCTATTGTTTGGCTGTTTGTGTTATCAGTGGAACATCATCTGAGTGTTCGTTGCCCTTCACTATTGACCAGTGATCACCAAACGAGTCTGCCCCATCGGTGCACGTCATATCACGTCGTTCCGATAGTGATCTTCGTCATTAGTTCTAATACATCTATTATGATATCTTCATCATCTCTGTCAAATCGGTGTGAAAGCTGTAGTCATCATTGTCATTCATAGAACAATCTAATTTGAACCTAGTTCCCGTGGAATCCGCGTCATTATCTCGTCATGAGATACTTGACTGATAGCGGGGCAATAAATCGAGTTCTTTGCGCATGAGCGTAGCGATCTAGGCGGGGGTTGAGAAAGTCACATGCCAGTCTGTGAGCTGTTTGTTTTGCCCCGCTTACGTCTGGAATTGCCTGTTCTTCGTAGCAACTTCTCTCACAAGAGATTTCTCATCACTTCCTCATTGCTCAAATAATACTGGTATGAAGACGCCCAACCTTCGCCATATTTTTGTATTCCTGGATTGACTTTCTCCTAGCATTATTACCTAAACTTCAAATTCTTGTGTAACCAGAAATTCAACTCAAAGTCATCAAACAAAAATATCTCGATCGGTTCTACTTGAAATTATTAGGTTGTCCCGAAAGTTTTGTCCGTTTTTTTCATCGCTCATAAAAACTCACAGAACACCAATCTGGACTACTGAAGTACCATTTAATTTAGACTTACATTTTCTTTCTTACAGCTAAAATTGCTATGTGATCTACACTTTCTTTGCAATGTTATCGCCATGGCTCTTCGAGCAGCTCAGCAGTAACAACAAATTTTTCCTGAATTTTAAAAATTTTTATCCTGATTTTTTTGAAAAGGGCTGGTAAATGTAACGTAGGAACCTTTAGCTACATTGCGACCATTTTAGATTACATGGGCAACGTTTACCAAATCCGTTATAATTTTTTTCAATAAATACAGCGGGTTATTGATTAGGTTTACCACGTAAAAGTACCGAAAATTCCAAAAAGCTGCTTTTTTGAAACAAATCAAACTTGGTTATTATATAATGTTTGATAAGAATCATGTTTCAACTAGCAGAAACTGCAAAAGCTTTCGTACATTTGCTGCAGTTGCGTGTTTCATGACTTTGCCAAAATTCGAAGAAATAATTTTTTGAAGCTAAAAACAGCAGATTAGAAGAATCTAAAAAATATCACTTCGTAGTCCGAGGATTGCTCTGTTTGATTCATACTTAAACCTTTCGGGACTTTGGAATGAAATTTACAAAAAATTTGCCTATTTGAGCAGACATGGGTGGAGAATTTTGGCAGTTATTAAAAAAAGCACACAAGATTGTGGTTCGAAAGTGTATCCAAAAGAAAGACAAGGATTGTATGGCTAGGCTTTCGAAAGTTCACTTTTTTACCATCTACAATCTGGGTCTTTTGCTTTCCATTTTTGAGCATACGAAGTTAACCATCCGATCCTTGATCTACTCTTTTGAATGGTACCATACACTTAAACGTAAATATATGTGTGGCATTTTTACAAACCGTTGAGACCGAAATTATTTTTTAGCCAACCTTATATTTCATTTTAGCTCAGATCAAAAGTACACGGACCAGAACTTTGAGAATTTATTATTTCAAAGCTAGTGCATGCAATCGAGAGTTTGAACAGATAATTAGTGCATTCGTACCAAGTGATTCGAAGCTGACACGTAACATTTTCCTTGGCAGTTGTGCTGAAGTTTGTCTGCTTTTCTTTCATTTTTCCTTAGATTCTCAAAATGAATATTGTTTGATGTGACACGAAAAACGGTACCATGCTATTTATCATTCATTCTATGACTAGGAGACGCGAGACCGCGTTGCACAAATTGTCTAAACAAGCTTAATCGTGTATTTAGCAGGTTTATACTTGTCACTTATCTCGTCCAGGTTTATTCACTCTTTGGAAACAGGGAAGAACAAGCACAAACATGTTAAGACAATGTCCGCAATGCGGTCACGCGTCTCCTAGTCGTAGAATAGATGATACGTGTGACTAATGATCTGTTGAACTTCTAATCTTTTCATCAGTGATTTTACAGAGAGAATTCGAGTTTTTGTGCTGGCCTTACATCAAACTTATTTATTCTTCCATACGGAGTAGTAAACCATAATGGAAGAATCTTTCTCAACTAGTCCCGTAGTCCTAAAAAGTTTGTTATTCTCAATTATAGCAGGTCAATACATATTCAAATGATTTCTGGAAGGTCGGGCATATTTCACGCGATTTTAGTCGCGACGTGACTTGGCAATAATCCAACTGTCCATAACTCGCTGTAAGCACAGTTTAAATGTACAGAAGTGAGGACATTTTATCAATCCACGTAAGTTATACACACAATACATGTGCAATTTGCTATGTTGGATCCGAAGACTTCTGGCGGATTGCCAAATCGCGTCACGACTGAAATCGCGTGAAGTATGCCCGGCCCTTAAAGCAAAGGCGAACACATCAGAGAGAGAGAGAAAGAGAGAGAGAGAGAGAGGACGGTAGAGCAAGAGCAGAGAGAGAAAGAGAGAGAGAGAGAGAGAGAGAGAGAGAGAGGACGGTAGAGCAAGAGCAGGGATGCATCGATTTTTTTCAAGGTGGCCTACTTATGAAACTGCAAGTTTGAATTATCTATGTGTGAGCACAGTTTGAATGTAGAGATAATCAAAGTTTGGCGAACTGGATAAGTGATCTAAAAGAGCCTCCGCTTTCTCTTAAAATTTCAGAGTTTGCAGAAACCTGAGAGGTGTCCCAGTAGAGGGCGTAACCATATCATATAACATTTGATTCAACTGGCTTGGCACCATTAGGGCGGGGTTTTGTGATCTAATTGAGGCCGCTCGCGCCCGCGACGCACCTGCGTCTTTCTCGCGCGAGTGCTCTCTGATTCACCTAGCCTTAATTAGGTCACGAAGCCCCGCCTTTGCCGATGCCAAGCCAGTTGAACCAAAGGGTACCATACCGTATCATTCCTTTTCAAATAGATTTAGGTTTTCCACTCCGAAAAAGATCTTGCGAACGCCAACATGTCCTAAGCATATCTTCACGACCCTGCTTGAAACCTGACTCATGGTGCTATTAGATTACATGTTAACAATACTCTAAATTCAAAAGTGTAATAGTATGCTGAGGCCGTATCATTTAATTCCCACTTCTAATTTCAGCATTTTTCGTCGTTGTTTTCCTTGGTTCGCTCTTCGTTCTTTGCTCTTTCTCTCCTTCTCACAATCAGCAGCAGCTGCCAAATGTCCGTATCTTTCGACTCCGCACACGTGCTGGGTTTGCAAAGAACGAGATTAAGTTTTTTGGTTGAGCACCCCCAATGTTGCTTTTTTTGTCTACCCTTGGTTTTTTTCTTTACTAATGTACTGATCACGTTTTGATACAATTAGTAATCTAGCTGGGTGAAAAGAAACGGATTGAGAGGAACTAGAATGAATCTTGCGTCATTTAAACAAGAATATAGAAGTATCTTGACCGCACGGACTGCTTAAACGTGCGGACCACGCGCGCCTCGGCTGAATTGTTGCGAGAGCACGACTTGTACAGTCGAGTATCGTCCCCTCCACAACCCCTGCTGGGAGACGGTCTTTTCGCATGGACGGTCTCCAGCGTCTCCCTGATTTTGACTTGTCTTAACATGTAATGCACGCCGCAAATCTTTCCTCCCCCTGTTTTGCTCAGGCAAAAGCCGCCGCAGGGTGTGTCGCGCGCGGCGGTGGTCCTGTGTGGAAAGCATTACGGTCGTGCGAAACGTCCTACACCCCTCCTGCTACCCTTGGTCTGCGTTTCAGACCTGCCACGTGTGGCTAACATGTTGACAACGTGGCAACGGCATGTTTGCAACATGCCGCAACATGTTGGCATAAGATTTTGGCCACGCCAACATGTTGCTGCATGTTGCCAACGTGTTGCTGCCAACGTGTCATCGTGTTAGCTACACGTGGCACGTCCGCGACGCCAGAAGAGTAGCAGCAAATGTGGAAGGGACGTTAGATTTTCCGCTATATATATATAGTGCTTGCACTGAAGGTGAAATGCGGTAAAATTTGCGCGTAAAAAAATAGCTACGCCTGTGACGCCTGGCATTTGCGCGCGCAAAATGTTGGCATTACTGGCGTGGCTACTTGTTCACGCGCCAATTTCACCGCATTTCACCTCCAGTGCAAGCACACTATATTAAGCGGAAAATCTACTCGACTTTATCATCGGCTCCCAGATTCGTGGAGGATTGCTTTGGGATTCGGGTTGCGGACTTTCCTGATTTTCAGGATAAACTTGTTAAGCCTCCACGTTATAGCATCGTACTCTCTCGTTGAGCTTATCCTCACCCCATCGTGACCACAGCAATCTGTGAGCCGATCATACAATGGCGACTTTGTACTGGGGCAAGCTTTTTACCTCGCGGCGCGTGCTCCGCAGTGATGTCCAGTCCGTGCGGTCAATGAATCATCACCTAAATCGATTTGTTGAACAAAAAAAATGAACTTCTATAATCTTGTGTCATGAGCGGCTGATTTGAAAAGGTAGAAATTTCACCCACATCTGCTTTTGCTGCGACTGCCTTGATAAATAACGAACTCATTAGGCACCCGCCATACTTGATCCCCTTGATCCGCTTGATGCGCTTCGTGCAAGCGAGCGCGTCACTAATTTGTCCATGGCGTCGCGTACAGTGAATTTGCGTAACCATAGAGAATTCCTTTCTATCATCGGCTCCACGATTCGTGTAGAGGCGGGATTTTGCCAACTCAAAGCGTGGCGGTTTTTGATAGCGAGAGAGTACAAAAAACAATGCTATGACGTGGAGGTTCAACAAGTTTACCTGTGTTATCAGGCAAAGTCTGTAAAACACCTCTACAGGAATCGTGGAGACGATCATACCTACGAGGCGCCAATGACAAAATGCTGTGTGCGCCCTTTTCCACTACGGATCAAGCGGATCAAGTATGGCGGGTGCCTTACAAGAAGTGCTTTTTGAAAGTTATTGATTCTAGCATAGATGCTCCAATGGCAAGGCTCGCTCTATGGAGAATTTGCAGCGGCGCTCTAGACGGAACTTTTTTGATCACATTTTTTAAGCATCCTTCTCGAATGTCGAAGTTTTTCAATACTGCGTTCATTTGGCGTTTTGCAAGTCTCCTCTTGACTTCTATGGTTCTGTGGTTGTATGGCAAGAGGGACGTTTTTTATTGCCTAATAGGCACCAGTTAGCGCATTTTTAGTATCTTATGGTTCTAAGAGGAATTTTATTTTCTAAGTAGAGTATGATCGTCCCATGAGCAGCTCGATCTTATTATTTTGAAATAGATTTAAAACATGAGAAATGATGGTCAAAAACCTGTGAAAATGCGAGTAGTGGCATTTCTCTGAATATTTCAATCAGTTGCACCAAACACCATCAAACTTCAAGGTGGTAGCTTCAGATACTAACAATAGTAAGCTAGAGCACTTTGTATGGAAAGAGAAAGAAAGACTCCCTTAGCTTTAGATTGGATATCAAAGTAATGGCCTCTGCAGGAATCGCGCTTCTTGATCGTCTCCCGGGTTCCGTTTTTTATGGGATCATTTCATCAAGAAGTTCTTTCATCTGCTGCGATTACCAACTCTTCAGATACGCGAACGAATCAAAAAGCTCTCACTCTTTACTCAAAGTGTTGAGGAATTTGAGTACCAAACATTTTTTGTATTTCGTTCATTCTCTACATATACTCCACCGCTTTCTTTTCTTCTTTTCTCGAGTACCAAACATTGTTTGTAGTTCCAGTTCGTTCTCTGCATACACCTCACCGTTTTCTTTTCTTCTTTTCTTGAGTACTCTACATTGTTTATAGTCCAGTTCGTTCTCTGCATTTAATCCACCGTTTTCTTTTCTTTTCGTCGTGCTTTTGAACAGTGCTGCATTCTTAAAGGCAGCATCCAGGCAGATCTGCACCTATGGGGATTTTACGCGGAAGATACTTTGAGGCCTTAACTAAGGCACTGCCCAAGCGGCAGCGCAGGTAGTGCTCTAACGGCTGAGATATTCCCCTCGAAACTGGACCCCTCGATCGTATTCGCATGAATTTATGGCAGTTTCGCGCCAGGATCCACGCTTTGAGCCATGAATCCATGCGAAATACGATCGCGAGGTCCGGTTTCGAGGGGAATATCTTAGGTAGGTGCCAGAGTAAGCGAATATTTTGTTCAGGTTGGGGTCTCGCGCAGAATTGGCGTCACTTGGATTGACGCCAGCATGGTGAGAGACGTCAATTCTGCGCAGGACCCCAACCTGAACAAAATATTCGCTTACTCTGGCACCTACCTTAGCCGTTAGAGTACTATCTGCGCCGCTTGGGCAGTGGCTTAGTTAGAGCCCCAAAATTACTATTGTGAGATCCCCATGTGTCCAGACTTGCCTGGATGCTGTCTTTAAAGAAAAGTATTCTCGCTGCTGTTCGAGTGAAGCTGGCTTTCTTCAGCTGTGACGTAGAAGAAATGTTCCGAGTGCTGATCAGCGGTCCTGCTGGAAGCGGGAAACGTACGGTTGCAAAGATGCTGCTGAAGGAGTTTGATGAGTTTAATCATTTTTCTGCTGGAGATTTTATCAGAGACCACATTAGAAGAGAAACAGGTGAGTGGATTATGCGGCACTGACTCTTATGTTATTTCTTCTATAAACTTTTGAGAAATTTCGTTTCAGATTTTGGCAAAAGAGCAGCATCATTTGTACGAAAAGGAGAACTTATTCCTGATAGCATAATGAATGGACTACTGCTCAATGAAATAAAGAATGGGGGGAACAAATTGATTCTAGATGGTAAGTTTGTGTTTTCATTGGCGGTTTAATCTTTCTGTTTTTATTATTTGGATAAGAAGATTTATGGGTTCACAAACTCGTTGTTGTATAGTTGCTTCATTTTTACATCGAGTTTTTTGAATAATTCTCACTCGTGAGTTTCGACAGCGTCTTTTTCTAATCTTCAGTGAACTTTTTTCTGCCGATTGCCCGTCTGAACAAAGGCTATCTCTATTTTTTGCCGCTTGTAACGTAACACGCAACAAATTATTTCTTTGTTTGCGGCATTGATAAGACTGAGAATCGTTCTTTTTTGTCTTTGAAAAACAGTGTACAAGTGTCACACTGCAGTTTGAAGCCTATCTGC